>QLSR01000084.1:4214443-4225401 GCA_031780015.1 Citrullus colocynthis
TTAAAAAAAAAAAAAAAAAAAAAAAAAAAGTAACTAGAACTTTAAAGTTCAAAGTTATGTATAAATTAAATCCTCAATTCTCTAAGTATAGCTGGCATACCTTTGATTTGATTTTGGTTAGAGATTTCATCTTCTTAATTTATTGAACTCATGCCACGTTTACCAAATCGTAATGAAAATTGGTGTATTCGTAATAGAGTTTCATTGATGGATCTATGTAATGATCCTGAATGGAAAATGTAATTAAATTGTATTTGATTGTGTTTACTTAGAATTATGAAGTCACATTTATTGTTATTATTACGTTACCTTTATCTCTTTGGGTCAAATGGTAACCGTAATAGTAAACGTGTTAAAATTCATGATTTTTTCGTTGGAACAGTAACAATGATGGTAATGATAACCATAGTGGTAACGGCAACAATATGACGTAATTTTCAGATGCAATTGGATTGAGCATTATCCACTTATTAATTAGTTTATGTTTTTTTTATTACACATTTTAGAGTGAAACCCATGTGTGATTTAATTTGTTTTGATTTATTCATTTGATTTATTTTTCATCAAAAAATAAAGAGATGTAATCTCCAAGCAATTTCATATGACTTGAATGGAGAAATTTTTTGAAGGTAGAAAAGATAAAACCAAAGATTAGTGAGGAATGGAGCAACATGTAATATAGAAGACAGAGTTGGTCAAACTTGGTATATTTGTAGAAAATATTATAAAAATAGCAGCAGCCAAGAAAAAAAAGGCACAACTTTAATATTGGCCGCTGTTGTCAGTTTAGTTGAGTGAATGCATTTAATAGATTAATATAACAAACCAAAGGCCGATTTAACATACAATATCAATAAACCAAAGGTTGATCCAACATATAAGATCAGTAAGCCTAAGACCAACCTAACATACAAGATCAACAAGCCAAAAGCCGGTCCAATGTACAAGATCTACAAGTCAATCTTCAATGTACAAGATCAACAAACTAACTTTGCTTGAGAATAAGCACTCCAACCATGAGTCAAATATACATATGAAAGAGAATCAAAAGATAAATATTAGAGATTGTATCCCACATACAAATCAATCAAATCCAAGTTCAACTACACGAACAAGTGTATTTTTAAAATGAATTATATTGATTTTAATTTAATAAGAGTAAGTTTGAAATACGAAATACTATATTTGTCAAAGTTTTAATTTTTTTAATTGTAATTAGGAATTTTAAAATTTCAAATTCAAATTTTGGATACACTAAAAGGATTTAAAAGATGCTAAAAATGTTTGAAATTTTCACCTATTTGGATTACATAATCCAAAATCCTTTTTCAAAAATAAATCCTCCAAAGGGATATATAAAATCCATATTAAATGCTAGTGAAAGCATAAGAAATATAGGCTAAACATGCTATGAAAAATTAAAGACTCTAAATTTATAATAAAAATACAAAGAAGAAAAGACCATACCTTTGTTGTGACTTAGGTGGATTTTCACCAAGTTCTTTGGAAAAATAATTCTTCTCTGCACGATCTCTCTAAATTGCACAGGAACACCACCACTTGGATTCATTAGTAATCTCCTTCGGGAAAGGTGAGGCAGGATGGTGGAATCCTAATTTCTTTTTGGTAAATTCTATAGAAAGTGATTGGGAGAGATGAGAAAACCTCTCTTGGAAACCTATTTCCTCTGTATCACGCAAAAGGGAGGAGAAAGCCAAAATTGACCTACTTCCCTTTCGTTAGGTGTGGAATATATATTGAAAAATCATTATAGACTCGTACCACCTAAAGTATCAATTATTATTATTTAATCAATCCAATTCAATTTAATTGATTAATTTATTTAAATAAATATCCCTAACATAATCTAGAGTTTTAATTCAATCAATTTAATTAAATCAAATTTAATAAAATAAAATAAAATAATTAATTAATTCACCAATTAATTAATCATTAAATTAAACATCATATATTTAATTTTAACCATATAATTGAATCACATTCAATTATATTTCTCTCAAACAGTCTCTAGTTTTAATGTGCATCTATTGCACATTAGTTTTAACCTATAGTTTTAGTATGCATTCAATTCATACTAAGTTAAATATTTGAACTCCAAATATTTAATTCTCTCATGAATTAAATTTTGAATCAAATTAAAAAAAAGTTTATATTATAATGTTAATGAACTTTATATTATAATGTATCTCCATTATATTGTTTCTCTGAGTAAATTTGAACATTTCGAATTACTATAATTACCTCAATACCCTTTATGAGCTACCAGTGGGACCTAATGAACCTATAGATCATAAGCTCTAACGATATGAGATTAATTGGCTAAACTCATTAACCAAGGTAATTAATATTCGTTAACTGTGGGTACACTCAACTATAGACCCACAGTTGCACTTTTCTCACTGCATATATATTTTTGTGTCCACGGACATAAACCAACAATAGCAAGTTAGTCCTTCATGAATGTTCGTAACAATAATTGGGTCATAATTATCGTTTTACCCTTGGGTTATGATAAACACTTGAAAAGTGCTTTCTATTCTCACAAATGAAAGGAGTTTATATTAGATTTCACTTGTTTGCTAGTGGTTTTCAGGTTAAAATGAGGAAAATTAGAAGAAAAGACCAAAAGATCAAAACCAAACAAGAATATGGTGAAAAAGAGAAGAAAATAATAAAGTTGCCAAAACTGGGGCAGCGCCATGGCGCTAAAACCTGGGAGCAGGTCTGCGCATTAGAGCTGCAACACCATGACGCTCTCTTTCCTAATTTGGCAGCGTCGCGGCGCCAGTTTCCTTTTTTGTAAAAATTGTATTTTTGGAAAGGTTTCTTGGGTGGCCAACTCTATAAATTTGGGGGTTTCCAGCAGCCCTAAGAAGGAATCAAAGCACGAAATTACAGACCAAAAGAGTCACAAGAATGAAAGAATTGAGTGAGAGTTCATAAAGGAGTTCAAAGAGTGAGTTAGTTGCAAGGAAGAGGAAAAAATTTCAAGAGAGTCGTGGTGCCGTTCGAGTTCCGACGTGAGAGCCAAGGAAATTGTGACGGTGCTATCTCAATCAAGAGCCTCTTTTTAGTAGAGCTTCCCTTTCTTTACACTCTTTCTTTGTTTATATTGTTTGAACATGTTGCGTCAAGCTATGAATGGCTAAACTCTTTAGTTTTAGGGTTTTGATGAATTGTTTATGAATTCATGTTGATATTGTAGACTTTCATGGTTTTCTTGGTATGATTGTGCTTTTCATTGTTATTGTGTTCTTGAGGATTGGCCACCTTCACATGTTAGGTTAGATGTATGATTGAGAGATTATATGTTTAACTTGATCTATAACAATGAATTGTTGATCTATCGCGAGAGTAGTTAGGTTGACAATAAAGTTGTTAAAGACTATTCTTAATGTCATGTAGTTTGTATTGGTTTCAAGAGATTAGTAATCAATTGAGTTGCACGAGAAAGGGTTGTTTTTTAGAGAAAATAACTTGGAATTAAGTTTCTAAACTTAGGCACATGAATTACAATAAAATCCATGAATTCTATAATATTGCATGATGAACTAAACAAGGATTCATTACCCTAGAACTCTCTTTGATTCTTGTCTTTCTCACTTTATTACTTTCCTTATTTAGTTTGTATTTTCCATAATTCACAAATTAAATTCCTATCCTCAAATAAAATTGATTTGATTCTAGAATAGCTAAGTAACTTTAACCTTCGAAATTGGATCTCCAGTGGAATGATATTCGGACTTCACCGTCTTATATTATAACTTGACCCGTACACTTGCGGTTAACACTTAAAGTGGCGCAATCAGGTCACCTCTACATCCTTAAGTACTAGTGCTTCTTTAATGAACGACTTGTTTATGGTCCAACCATTAAACAGAAACCTCTCTCGTGTCATTGAGAGGGTAGGGCTCTTTGTTCAAGACCCGAGGACACCACTCAAGGGAACACTCATCTACTTCTCTAAAGCAAGGAAGGAGTGAATTCCATCTTGTGTGATTATGTTCCAAACTCCCACTCGGTCTTGTCCCCAAAATGGTAGGCTTATTGAGTCAGTTAACTGGCCACTCTCACCCATACAAATCAAAGGACAATCCCTCATGAACAGGAGTCCATAACCCACTCAAGATTGAGACTAAGTTTTCTAGGTCATCCTAGTGAAATAGAAACCTAACTAGTCAACGATGTTACAACTAGCGATTACCATTTCGCCGTCCGACCTTATGCAAACTCATTGCATAGGATACCCTCACTTGTATGTCCCCTACATGAACGCGTTGGATCATTGTATTTGTATCAAATACAAAGTGAGTCGTATCCATAGTGCCACGAGAATAAGGTACCTAGCCTTATCCTTATACTATAGACTCTTTAGGTTGTATCTTGAATACTGATCCCCGTATGTCTCCATATACTGTTCAAGACTTATTCAATGGCCTAGAATGTTAGTTTATTGGATTAGGGTTATTGAGGCAAGATAAACATAATATAAACAATAACACTTTATTGGAAAAAAAACATCAATAACATTTTATTAATGTTCGGTCAAATGTTACATTTACTATTTACGAGTTTTAGTGCATAAAACCCAATAGGAATAGCTCTTGGCTTTGCTTAATCTGCATGGTAGGCTCTACCAAACTTTTCACCATATCCTCCAAAGGTATGCTCGAGCTACTCTGGCCCTGGATTCTTTGCCAGCCCCAACAGTTGTAATTATACAACTGCCCACCTAGTTGATTCCTAGCATAGTGCACTTCAGCAACAGGTTCATGGAACTGTGCCCTAGCAGAAAAAGCCTGTTTCACAAGAGAAGATAATTCAGCAAGTTCAGCTCTTAATTCATTTACCTTTTGTGTTGTCAACGTGACATTTCTGGGAACTTGCTTTGGAAGGTGGGATTCATCGCCCAATTCTGCTCCAAATGAATTAACCATTCTCATTCGCCCGTAGTAGTGGTAAGACCGAGCCGAACACAGGGAGCACTCAAATTTCTCAAGTAAATGGTTTGCAGCCCAGGGGTAACTAGGAGGGGGGGAGGGGTTGGAATTGTTCAATTGCAAAAGAAATAAGTGATGGAAAATTATTTGAAAATAAATTCAATAATTAAGAACCTAGCTTAGGTTTTCTAGCTATTCCTCACTTGTAACTTGATCACTAACCTATCAAATTAATTCCTATTTGTTCCAATCTTAGCCAACTTTCCTAGAACACTAGGCTAGTATCCAAATTATCAAATTAATGGAATTAACTAGATGAAATGCATCCTAGTTAACCTAACCGATTGCATTAAGTCTAAGGAATTCGCTAAGTCGAACATTCAATCAGAATGCTAAATTAAACCTTCAAATTGATTCTCCCCTAGGTTTATAGATCAATGTTCTTTGTTTTATACAACAAATTACAAGCCCAACTAATCTATTGCTACATTTTACATTGGATTGCAGTTACAATCTATCACAACTAATCTCTTGCAAACAGTTACATAATTCCAATCAATTTATCAGACAATCGTGAAGAGTAACCAAGAGTCATACAAAAACTAGAGAATAATCAAAGAACAATAATAAGAATTATAGCATTGGATCTAGAATCTCGCCAGTTCACAATGGCACGAGGAAATCGTTTTACGCCTAAGCTAGAATTACCTTAGCCAACAATCTTCATAATGGACATCGAGATAGTGTTTCGGTACATGGAAATAATTAAAATGTAGAAGAAAAGAGAAGAAAATAGAGGAAAATTCGTGTTGGAAGCAGCTTGTCCCCGATTCCCTGACATAAAATTTGTAACACATTTTTATAATGTGGTTGAAGTGTCGTGGCGTTGTCGCAAATACTCGCACGA
Organism: Citrullus colocynthis; assembly: GCA_031780015.1. Lineage (NCBI taxonomy): Eukaryota > Viridiplantae > Streptophyta > Magnoliopsida > Cucurbitales > Cucurbitaceae > Citrullus > Citrullus colocynthis. Next base: position 4,220,312 of record QLSR01000084.1, read on the forward strand.
CATGTCTTTGAAGCGCCGCAACACTTACTGCATTTCACCAGCAACCCTTTCTCTCGAAAAAACATTGTGGCGATACCTAGATGGCGTCGCTGCGTCATGGCTTCAAGGGCAAAACGATCATTTGTCTCTCTCTTTCCTGGGTGATGCAATTAAGCTCCGTTTTGGTCTATTTTACTCCATTTAAGCTCTAACACCCGCTTCTACCTAACAAATGCTTGATATCTATAAATAATGAAATAAATATATAAAATTTAAGGACAACCTAGAATTAAGCATAGCAAGATAGCACGTTTTCGGTGCTATCAAGCTTTCTCTTTCACCCTTACTAGATTACTTAGAGATTGGTTCAAAAAGTTAAAGAGAAAGTCCATTGGTTCATTCAAAGAACTTGCCAGGGCCTTTGTCACACAGTTTTTGGGAGAAGAGATAAGCACAAGCCTTAGGTTCATCTTCTCATTATTAGGCAGAAACTGAGGGAAACACTCGAGGAGGATATTTCACACTTTAATATAAAGCCTTGCAAGTTGAAAGCTAGACAGATGGTGCAATATTGTTGTAGTTGTTGCAGGACTTAATGATTAAAAAAAAAAAAAAAAAAAAAAAACTCTTATGATCCTTACCGAGGTACTGACAACTTACTAGGACTCAAAAGTATATGAGTGCAGAAGAACTGATAATCTCAATAGGGACTGTTACTAAAAGTAAGGCTATACTTGAAAAATCATTAATTCATGATAGACTAAATGAGGGCTCCCACCTGAGCTTAAAGAAGCCAAGATTCGAAGGTTGTGTCTGTGAGAATGGGTGTCGTAAACCTCTCTCTAACAATCAAATAAAATTTATAGTTTACCAAACCAACTATTTATACCACTGAGTAGCACAAGCGGAAAGTCCAAGGTCGATCACCCTAAGCTAAATTGACCTATGGAAAGTAGTAAAAAGGGGGAATTTTTGTTGTTTTGTTTGCACTTGAATGTAAAAGCATGAATGTAAAAGCATTGTTGAAATTAGAATTAATTCAATTTAAAAGCCTAGTCTAGGGATTCGAAATTCATTCATTTTACTTGGTTGTTCATCGAACTTAAAGGATTAATTCTTGGCTTGTTCGCTTGACTTAAGATCAAAACAAATGCCCTTTCAACTAACCAATTACTTAATTAGTCTAAATGTCTAATTAACCGGTTCGATTAGAGGTGTAATCAACTAAACACCACATTAAGCTAAAGTAATCTAGCAAAGTTCATTAGCAATTGGATAGCAAAAATTACTAATTACTCTAATTTTTGAATGATTAATCATGCAATGTAGCAAAAGAATTGTCCTAAACAATTTAAAATTCATATACAAGCATGATTTAATCTATGGCCTATTGGAACTAACACACGTAGATGCATTACTCTCTAGCAAGCAAGAAAACACAATAGGTGATCAAACGTTACATGAATTCAATACATAGAAGTTGAAACATATAAAGAGTCAATAGAAAATCAACAACAAATAAGAATTTACAAGTCTCCTAACCAAGCCAAAATGAATTTCAACCTAAACCTAAGCTAGAGGAACTTACCTTAACCTTAAATTCGGTCCAAAATAAGCTTTACAACCATAAATACTCCCAAGAATGAAGAATGAAGAATGGGGTTGGGGTTGAAAGCACAGAGAGAGATGCCCAAAAATCGACTAAAATTGTACTTATAAAAAAGGAGGGAGAATAGCTACACTCCAAGGCAGCGTCGCTATGCTCCCCATAGAAGTTGTAATGTCGGTCTCGAGTGTAAAGGGAATTGAATCCCGACGGAAGCGGGCGTTCGCATTCTTTGATTTATTGAAAGAATTAAAAATACACAAAAGTAAAGAAAAGTTTAAGCATCATACCTTTGCCAATCTATGATTCTCGAATCGATAATCTTCTTCTCGTAGTCTTCCTTTTCCAAGAGATTTTCCTCGCTATGACTCTGGCAAGGATCCGGTTTGTAGGAACCGCTTCATTGAAAGAATGGGAGGAAGAATTTTTTTAGAATTTTTCTAAGAAAATTTGGAGAATTAGTAGAGGAAGATTTTTAGAGTAATCATAGAGATTATTCTCATAGAGAATGTGTTCTATGAAGGCTCCCAAGGGCTCTATTTATAGAAGTCTATGGGTTACTCCTAATTCTATTAGGATAAACCCTTTGCAGAGATTTTAAATCAAATATTTAATAACATTCAATATTAATAAATATCTACCCAAATAATATCTCATATTAAATGATTTAAAATATTTAAATCTTATTTAAATATTTATTTTCTGTAGAATCTTTGATTTGGATCTCATCCAAATTAAATAATTAATTATTTGAATCCGATTCAAATCAATTAATTAATATTTCCTCTTATGGACCTACAGATCAAAAGCTCCAACGACATGAGATTAATCGGCTAAACTCATTAACCGCATTAATCAATATTCGTTAACTGTGGGTACACTCCACTAAAGAACCACAGCTACACCCTTCTCACTGCAGATGTATTTTTGTGCCCATGGATATAGATCAATAATAGCAAATTAGTCATTCACAAGTGTTCGTAACACCAGCTGGGTCACCCCGGGTTACTTCTAAATCTTTAAGTACCAGTGCTCCTTTAATGAACAACCTGTTTATGGTCCAACTATTAAATAGAAACCCTTATCGAGCCAGTGAGAAGGTAGGGCCATTTGTTCATGTTCTGGAGACACCACTTAAGGGAACACTTATCTACTTACCCTAAAAATGAGAATGAGTGAATTCCATCTTGTATAATTATGTCCCCAGCTTCCTACTCGATCTTGTCCCTAAGATGACAGACATATTGAGCCGGCAAATGACCACTCTCACCCATACAAATCAAAGGACAATCCCTCATGGACAGGAGTTCATGATATACTCAAAATTAAGACTAAGTTGCCTAGGTTCTATTGAAATAGAAACCTAATAAGTCAACGGAGTTACATCTAGTGATTACTATTTTGTGGTCCGGTCTTATGCAAACTCATTGTACAGGACACCCCCACTCTCATGTTACCTACAAGAACGCGTTAGATCATTGCGTTTGTATCAAATACAAAGGAGACCGTATCCATAATGTCACCAGGATAAGGTACCCAACCTTATCCCTATACTATAGACCCTTTAGATTGTATCTTGAACATTGATCTCCATATGTCCCCACATACCGTTCAAGACTCATAAAACAACATAGGATGTTAGTTAATTGGATTTAGGGTTATTAAGAAAAAACAAACAAAAACAATCAATAACACTTATTGAAGTAACACATTAATAACTATTTATTAATGATTTAATTACAGTTAAATTATTACATTTACAATCTACGAGTTTTAGGGCATAAAACCCAATAGAGTGTAGCAATGTTGCACGTTATGCTCGTGCCTTGCCATTCCGTCAATGTCTGGAATGTTGCAACGCTACCCTGCAGCATTATGACGTTGTGCGCAATTTCGCTCTCGGGTTGACAGCGTAGAGCACAACGTAGGTCATAAGGCAGAGATGCTCCACAGGGACATTTTGGTCATTTTTCTTCTCTCTTCATGGTTGATGTTTCGGAGCTTCGTTTTGGTTTGTTTTTGTCTCGATTTGACTCCAAGGGTCAATTCTACCTCTTATTGCTCAAAACGTACAAAATTATAAGAATAAACACATAAAATCCACAAAAGCGCCCAAATTAAGCTAGGAAAAATAATACTTTTATGGTGCTATCAAAGGTCATGGCAAGCTCTCCAGCCATGGCCTCAACCCCACAAAGAAATTTGAGAAGTATATACCAATTATTGTACCACTAGAGCATATCCTCATGAAAATCAAGCATATCAATATGTTTTTAGAAGCCAGAGAAAATCATAGCCCCACAGTTTCAACGTGATCAAACCAAAGTTCTCCTTAAATGGGGGCTTCATAGGGAGACTGTCTATCTCCTACCATGAAAAAGTGAAAAGCTTGAAGATAAAAGTCAAGCAACAAAAAAATGATAAAAGCAACGACTAATAGGAGGTTCACCTAAAAATACAAGTGTTGACGTAAGAGAACAAAGTTTGAGGCTAAGACCGAGGCCGAGGCCAACCCTCACTTGCGCATTGACAACTAACACACATCAGTCACAGACTGCAAGTGCAACACTTAGGATATAGAGGCAAGAAGCCTCCAATTCGCTCAAGCTGAGGTCGACCTGTGTATTGAGAAGGGCCCACGACCAAGCACATGTTAGGTACATTCTAACATACTGTTCTCTCCAATTAGGCGTTGCCACTTGTCCAAGATCTCCACCTACTTTGTTTTCCATCAAACTCAAGACTATCATCTCGTCTAACAAGATTTAAGGAAGAAAGCTCTAACTTAAACTCGCTAAGGCACACCTTGGATGGGTAACAAAATCACGCTAAGTGTTGCCTTACGAGACTGAGTAAAGTGTGATTTCATGATTGGTTCAAGCTAAAAAAAGGTTTGAATTGATCACTCTACACTTTGATAAACCAAGGTAAACCTTGGGATAATAAGCTTTTATACACTAATTGCAGGCTTACGTGGTAGAGTAAAGTGTAACCTCATGATTGGTTCGAGCTCAAAAGGCTTAAATTGATCACCTTAAAGTTCATGAAACTGAGGCGTACCTCGGGACGTCAAGTTAAAATCATATTACATGCTGCCTTACGAGGCCGAGTAAAGTATGACTTCATGATTGGTTTAGGCCCAGAAGGTTTGGACTAATCACCTTAAAAAACCGTTAAACCAAGGTTAGTGCAAGTAGTGCAAGTATAAAACTGTTTTAAAAAGCCCAAAAGGTTTGGACTTCATGATTGGTGTGGGCAGTTAGTGCAAGTATATGAATCACTATATTGTCATTGCTTAGGTATACATGTTTCGTCTTATATGATTATCTTCTTTGTGCTATACACTGTAACTGCAATAACTTTTCGCTTTTGTTACTAGAACTGTTTTAAAAAACTATGATGGGTGGCTTGTGATTGTTAATGTTACTATGTTTTTAAAACCATTATTTTTAGGATAAATTCTGTTCTAAAACCCCCCAACCCCCCCCCCCCCCCCCCCCCCCCC
>QLSR01000085.1:0-15881 GCA_031780015.1 Citrullus colocynthis
TCCATCAAAGTGGGTCTCAAATGGAAGTGTGCAAACAAACCTCTTAACTCATCTACCGATAAAGACGCATTCGAATGTTTAAACTCCTTTGTCAATTCCGCATTAACAGTGTTTAATGAAACCTTGGCTTGCCTCGACTTCCTACTCAATGAGTCGGCTACAACATTAGCCTTTCCTGGATGGTATTCTACTGAACAATTATAGTCCTTAATCAATTCCATCCATCTTCTCTGTCGTAAATTCAATTCTTTCTGATCAAAAATATACTTCAAGCTCTTATGATCAATTAAAATATGACATCTCTCTCCGTACAGATAGTGTCTCCAAATTTTCAAAATTAATATGTCACATCCCTTCCCGGATTTTCCTCCTTTACCTTGAGAAGAGATGTGAAGACAGTAACCTTGACTCCTCTGTAAGGTTCACTGTCCAACCGTTTCTGCCAAAAACAGCCAAGACGAGGTTTCTGTATAGGCAAGGCATCCCGAATTCGCTTGCTACCTGGAAAATAAAATAAAATAGGAAAGCGTGAGCTAAAAGCTCCGTGAGTGACTAGCTTTATAAAAACTATCTTTAGTTCGAACAAAGGCTTGCCAAAACAATACATATAAAACAAGGATTTAACACGAGAGTTCAACTAAAACAATTCTTTCGCAAAACCTTGCCAATCTCGTGAATCCGTTCTAAAACATATAAAATCGTTATCAACTCGTACATGATTTTCAACAGATAATAAGAAAACAGTTTAGTTGCTATACTTTTCCCTTAGTTGAAGTGGAGCAAAACTCAACACCCCAACGTCGAAAACGAATAAGGCTCGATGCGCAGCAAGACTCAATGCATCAGCATATAACTTCTATGTGCACATAGGAATATGGCGGGTTGCCCAAGTACCTTCTCATGTCCTTGAGTACTGGGTCCCGGGGAAACTCACATGCCTCATTAGCATTAAGCCTCCTCTAAAACATTTTATAGGCGGGTTGCCCAAGTACTGGGTCTCGGGGAAACTCACATGCCTTACTAGTATTAAGCCTCCTCTAAAACATTTTAACCATCAATTTACATAAATAGTTTATCTAAATCTTTTGCAGAAAAACAAGATGTTCCTTGATAAACAATATTTTGCAACATGCCTTTCGTTATCATAAAGCAATCCAATAAAACATGCCTTTTGAACAATATATTCAAACATTATGCTTTTCACAAAAACAGTCATCTCAAAGTCGTATCACGTAGCAACATTTTTAATAAAATTTCATTTTCGAAGAAAGGAAAGAGTCACTCACAAATCTCTTAAGGAATTTTTCCCTTTTTCTTTCAAATCCCTGTTTTCCCGAGCTTCTTAAACGCAAGGCTTCAGCTTCTAACACACAAGGTAGCTACTTCCACCCTCTGGTAGCTCAGTTGAACGCAGCGTTCTAACTTTGGAACGCAAGATTGACGTTCTTCTGTCAGTTTGATTGGACGAAACCCTGCCTTTAAAACATAAGGTTGATGATTAACTCAAGGTGCTTCCTAACTCTTTCCTTTTTCTGGATCCGTTGACCTCTCTTGGACGTAAAGCCTAACTTGAACGCATCATCCAATTTTGGACGCGGCGTTCACCTTCAACATAATGTTATTCTCAACGCAAGGCCGACCCCGAGGCAAGACATCTTCCTTTATTATCGGATGATTAAATTTATCAAGAATACCTTCTTCCTTCCCTTTTCTCAAGATTTCTTACTCCAAAGTCATTAGTCCTTACTTTCCCCCTCAGAGTCCTATTTATAGCGGCTCGCCATTCATCTTTCCTTCTCCTTTTACCACTTGGTTGCTACAGGTTGCTCTGCATGTTTGATTAATCATGCATTAGTCTAAGTGTCGCCTTGCATGAAACACTTAACATACCTTATTAACACTTATTTTAAGGTGTCAAGTTTATTTGAAGCCACCTGGCCTTTATAACTTATCTTATTTGTCCAATATTTCAAATGGACAGCCATTCAATCCATACGACGTCCTCATGCGTTTATTGAGTTTCCTCTAAGGTTGGAGCTTCCCTACTCACTTGTCTAGCTCTTAAACAACTACACTACCGTCTTTGACACATAGAGATAATTGTCTCAACACATAGGGATTTCAACGCATTACAACCTTACCAATGCGCCAAATACGTTTCTTCTCCCATCGACGCGGCGACTACTTCAGCTTACTACAACCATTCGTGATCACCCTCCACGTATAGCCGCGCTATTACAATCCAATGCCTACACAATACCACTAAGTATCAACGACAACAAATCCTTCTCAAGCTCTTCCTCTAGGCGTTGGTCCTGTTGCGTTTACTTCCATCCTGTGTCCATGACCATATTCCTATCCTTAGTCATTCCTTGATTATTTCCAAGGTTATTCTTTTAACATTTTCCTTACATTTAACTATTTCTCTTTAGATGAATTAGCATGCGTTCACCATGGTTTTTATGTCTACTTCACAACCTTCTACTTTCCAACATTGGAAAATATCCTATAATAGAAGTCTATGCGTCTTACTTCTTTCCTTTAAGTGCTTAAGTACTTCCTATACGTCCGCTTTTACTATGCGTTACTTCAGTCTTGACCATGCGTCCAACATGGTCTTTTATTCCTTTCCTTCAGACTTTTCAACGCAATGGTTGCTAAAAGTTGGGTCGTCACATAATATGACTGCAGCCAACTCTAGGTCATGCGTAGGGTAATTGCATTCATGTTTCTTTAACTGCCTCGACGCATATGCAATTACCTTTCCTTTCTGCATAAGTACACAACCTAATCCATGTCGTGATGCATCGCAATAGATTTCAGATTCTATTCCAGATGTAGGCAATGACAATACTGGTGCTGTCACCAGTTTTTCCTTCAACTTCTGAAAACTCTGTTCACACTCATTAGTCCATTCGAATTTGGCTACTTTTTTGGTTAAACTTGATAAGGGTAGTGCTATTTTCGAAAATCCTTCCACAAATCGGCGATAATAACCTGCTAATCCCAGAAAACTACGAACTTCCGTCACATTAGTAGGTTGTTCCCAGTCAACTATCGCCTCAATCTTTTGTGGGTCTACACTTACTCCTTCTGCTGACACCACATGTCCTAGAAATATAACACGGTGAAGCCAAAATTCACACTTACTGAATTTAGCATACAACCTCTCAGCACGCAATGTCTGTAATACTACTCGGAGGTGTTCCGTATGCTTCTCCCTGTTTTTAGAATATACCAGTATATCATCGATAAATACTACAACAAACTGATCAAGGTATGGGTGGAATATTCGATTCATGAGATCCATGAATACAGCTGGAGCATTAGTCAATCCAAAAAGCATTACTAGAAACTCGTAATGTCCATACCTTGTTCTGAAAGCAGTCTTTGGAATATCCGTCCCTTTAATCTTTACCTGATGATATCCAGATCGTAAATCAATCTTGGAAAACACTGAAGCACCATTAAGTTGGTCAAACAAATCATCAATACCAGGCAATTGATACCTATTACGTATCATTTACCTTGTTCAACTGGCGGTAATCGATGCATAATCTAAGTGTGCCATCTTTTTTCTTTACAAACAACACGGGTGCTCCCCACGGTGACACACTGGGTCATATATACCCCTTATCAATCAATTCCTGCAACTGTACTTTCAATTCCTTCAATTCCTTTGGTGCCATTCTATATGGAGTTTGCAAAGTTGGTGCGGTTCCTGGAATCAGATCAATAGAAAATTCTCTCTCTCTATCAGGCGGCAAACCAGGTAGTTCCTCAGGAAACACATCCAGGAATTCACTTACCACCGGAATATCCTCTGGTCTCAACTTACTACCCTGTGCATCAATCACATAAGCAAGGTACGCTGAACAACCCTTGCTTAACAACTTCTTAGCCTTAACTGCAGATATCACACAAGTAGGAAATATTTTCCTGTCTCCCCTGAAAGTAACTTCGGTTCCCTCAGCTCCTTTAAACACAACCTCCTTCTGAAAGCAATCTATGGTAGCTCGATATTTAGACAAGAAATCCATTCCCAGTATAACATCAAACTCTTGAATATTTAAGGGAATTAAGTTGGCTGTCATGGTTACACCATTAATTTCAACTACACAATCTCTATATACTCCATTAATCACAAGCACATCGCCAACATGAGTATATATAAACAGTTCTTCAAACAAAGATTCTAATTCAGAATCTATATTTACAGTAAACATTCTAGCAACAAAAGAATGAGTAGCACCAGGATCTATCAAAACATGAGCAGAAGTATGACAAATAGGAATTGTACCAGTAACAACATTAGGAGTCTCATCGGCTTCTTGCTGAGTCATAGCAAAGACCTTCCCTTGCTGTCTAGTTCGACCTGTAGCTCCCTTTTGTCTTGATCCACTAGCTCCCTCATCAACAATTCCTACAGGTCTTTGTGGTTGATTAGCAGTAAAAGAACCAGTTCTCTGTTCAGCTTTAACTTCTTGCATCAACTAGGGACATTCTCGTTTATAGTGACCCGCTTGTCCACAATGATAACACACATTGCCCTTACATTGTCCCCAATCGTGTTTCCCACAGGTGGGACATAACGGTTTCCTCATGGAACTAGCTGTGGACTCACCAAGTTGTCCACTTTGAGAACCTTCCACTGACTGAGCTGGACCACAAAAACTCCTCGGTCCTTGACTCCGTGCACCTCTTCCAGTACCACCCTTGGAAGTACTTTTACCCTGTCCACTCGACCTGGCTTTGAAATTTCCTCCACTAAATACACCTGGTACAAATCTCCTACCAGACTGTCCTTGAGTAGTATTAAAGGAGGGAATTGCACATCCACCTCTAGCTGACTCACGTTCCATTCTATTTTCCATCAAACTCCTTTCAACTCGCGTAGCTGCTTCTACGAGTTTGGAGAAATCTGTCCATTCAGCACTAGCAGTCACAGGAGTACGTATCTCCTCCTGTAAACCTTCTTCAAATCTTTTGCACCTGTCATTCTCATCTGCAACAATCGTCATGGCATACTTAGACAGTTCTGTATATTTCTTCTCATATTCTGCTACTGACATGGATCCTTGTATCAATCTCAAAAATTCATTTCGTTTGGCATCCCGGAATGATCTTGGACAATACTTCTCTTGGAATGCCTTTTTAAATTCATTCCAGTCTATTCCTTCTATGTCCCTTTTTCTGCTTTCTATAATCTTCCACCCATCTTCTGCCCCTTTTTGGAGCAAAAATACTGCCAATTCCACCTTCCTATCGTCAGGGCACTGCATCACACGATAGCATTTCTCAAGTAAATTTATCCATGTCTCCGCTTCAGCAGGGTCTACAGTGCCTTCAAAAGTAGTAGCACCTAAGGCCTTCAATCTTTCAATACTATACTTCTTTTCAGGATCTGACTACATTGATCCTACACCTGCAGCCAATCTTTCTGCAATTTTAGTAAATACCTGTTCCTCAACATTAACCTCAACTTGAGGATGACTAGATTCACCCTCAGACATCTCTCCACGGCCCCCAGTAGCTTCAGGAGTTTCGGCTGCTACTTGCCTAGCTCGCCTGCTTCGAGGTGGCATGTTTCCTATATGACAACACGACATTATCATTTGCTAACAATATATATGTTCCTACACTACAATGCATGATCCTATTCCCAAGACTCTTTCGCTCTGATACCAACTTGTCACACCCCCTCCCAAATTTACCTACATAACCTGAAAGGAGATGTGAGAACAGTATACATCACCCGTCTTGTGACGCATACCATCCATTCCTTCACTAAATATCCTGATTTGTCCACAATATACGTTTCACACCTTAAGACATTTCTAATATAACACATAGGAAATTATATANGCAGTCACAGGAGTACGTATCTCCTCCTGTAAACCTTCTTCAAATCTTTTGCACCTGTCATTCTCATCTGCAACAATCGTCATGGCATACTTAGACAGTTCTGTATATTTCTTCTCATATTCTGCTACTGACATGGATCCTTGTATCAATCTCAAAAATTCATTTCGTTTGGCATCCCGGAATGATCTTGGACAATACTTCTCTTGGAATGCCTTTTTAAATTCATTCCAGTCTATTCCTTCTATGTCCCTTTTTCTGCTTTCTATAATCTTCCACCCATCTTCTGCCCCTTTTTGGAGCAAAAATACTGCCAATTCCACCTTCCTATCGTCAGGGCACTGCATCACACGATAGCATTTCTCAAGTAAATTTATCCATGTCTCCGCTTCAGCAGGGTCTACAGTGCCTTCAAAAGTAGTAGCACCTAAGGCCTTCAATCTTTCAATACTATACTTCTTTTCAGGATCTGACTACATTGATCCTACACCTGCAGCCAATCTTTCTGCAATTTTAGTAAATACCTGTTCCTCAACATTAACCTCAACTTGAGGATGACTAGATTCACCCTCAGACATCTCTCCATGGCCCCCAGTAGCTTCAGGAGTTTCGGCTGCTACTTGCCTAGCTCGCCTGCTTCGAGGTGGCATGTTTCCTATATGACAACACGACATTATCATTTGCTAACAATATATATGTTCCTACACTACAATGCATGATCCTATTCCCAAGACTCTTTCGCTCTGATACCAACTTGTCACACCCCCTCCCAAATTTACCTACATAACCTGAAAGGAGATGTGAGAACAGTATACATCACCCGTCTTGTGACGCATACCATCCATTCCTTCACTAAATATCCTGATCTGTCCACAATATACGTTTCACACCTTAAGACATTTCTAATATAACACATAGGAAATTATATAACAAGCCGATAATTCAAATCTTCAACTCATTCACATGCCCTTATACAAACCATAGTTCAACCCCTTGTAAATGTACATCTAGGTCTACATGCCACCTAAATAAGGTTTAACATACAAGCCACACTTCAAAACAAGTCAGATTTTCTTGAAACTCGAAGCTTAAGCAAGGCGAGTTGGAGTAGGCAAAGCACCAGGAACGTCCTTGCTACCTGGAGGGGAAAGAAAACTTGAAAACATAAGCTAACAACTCAGTGAGTGACTAATTTAACAAACTATTTTAGTTCGAAAATCATCAGGAATAATACTAAGTTCAACGTCATGTTTACAACATGAAATCACTTCATATACACTAGTTAAAACATACTTAATTGCCCTTATCAAGTCATACATGATTTTCAGCAAATCATAAAAAAACCGTTTAGTTGCAATACTTCTCCTTTGTTGAAGTGGAGCAAAACTCAACACTCCAACGTCGAAAACGAATAAGGCTCGATGCGGAGCAAGACTCAATGCACCAGCATATAACCTCTATATGCACATAGGAATGTGGCGGATTCCCCAAGTACCTTATCATGTCCCTCAGTACTGGGTCCTGGAGAAACTCACGTGCCTTCTTAAGTCCATCAGCACTGAGCCTCCTCTTAAACATTTTCCTTTAAAGAAGCAACACTTTATACAAACAAATCGTATGCAAATCATTCATAAGAACACAGGGCAACTATTATATCAATAACATTTCATAAACATACTTTTCAATAACTTTAAGAACATAAAGTACGCTTCATAAAACATTTGATCACAAAATCATATTCCATTGGAAAACCAAACTATCATGTACAACAAAATTGTTTTAAAGTAAGAAAAGTATCACTCACAACTCTTTCTAGGCCTTGAGTGGATTATACACCTTTCTTATCTCCTCTTGGCCTGAAATAAATACTTTCCCTTATTATACTTCGTCTCCATTCACTTAAACATAAACAACTCATCATAAGCACAATATTTATAGTTCATCATGCGGTTAGGCTTTCATTGGTTTATTCTCAAGCCTTAAACACTAAAGCTATTACTACAAGTTGTTCCTTACCCTTCTGTTATACCTTAATTTCAAGAAAAATTTGTGTGCAACTCACTTCTTCTGCTACACCATCGTTTTGAGTCTTACCTTCTCCTTAACAAAGCCGACTGCTGCAGCTTTGGTTTCTCTGATTCATCCCTGGTAAAAAAACATTTCCAGTCCAAACTAATATTCCTTCCCTTCTACTAACTTGTAAAGAATTAAGTTCCACAGTTTACCTTCCCTCTTTTCCTGTTTCTTCACTGCTGTCGATTAAAAGTTATAGTTTCAGCCAAAATAAGAACTACTTTCCTTCTACAAGCTTGTAGAGAAATATGTCTTCTAGCTTACCTTAAATTTTCATAGCTTAACTCGTCCTCGTTCGTCAGATATTGAAAGATTTCTCTGCACTACTACAGATCGCACAGAAATTCTTATCAGTCACTTCCAATTGAAACTTTTTAGGTTTTTAATCCATTTCAACTCAAACATCCTTCAGAAAAGTTGTTCAGAATTGAGTTAACTTAGTAACCTTAAAATTTCAGCCCTAAACTCGGCTTCCTCGATTCGTTCTACTCCAAACGTCAACCCCTGTTCAGTCTATGCGACTAAGAATCAATCTTCAGTTCCAGCTCTGTTTTCAGCACCAAGACGAGTACAATTTCTCCCAAAATCTACAAGAACACCTTTCTCTACCTTCTCTTGTGGTTTATCTGAAAAATGGAGCCGACTTAAGCTCTCAAAAATGTCTATAAATGATTAACCATTTAATTTATTCACCTATATATACTACCGACTTAACCCTCACAAGCACCAAGATTTATGTTGCCGACTTACCCTTCACCCGCAGGCTGGTGCGGGGTTCTCTCTTTGACGCAAGGCACTCGTCAAAATTCTCCTTCAACACCTTCAGCAACTAACCACACTCAGCGCATGGTGCTCTCAACGCCACCTACTCTCGACACATGCAACTCAGTCATTCACACCACTAACTTCTTCACGTCAAGACCGCTCTGTCTTCGACGCAGTGACTTCAACGCATGGTTCAAGCAGTTTTCGACGCATGCAACTCAGTCATTCACACCACTAACTTTGTCGCGTCAAGACCGCTCTGTCTTCAACGTAGAGTGACTTCAACGTATGGTTCAAGCATATTTCTTCCCCTGCCAACGATCACTTATCCTTCAACGCGAGCAGCTACTTCATCTCACAACCCTTCGTGATTCATCAACAACGCATGGTTTCTCAAATAATTCAACTTTCCTCTTCATTCACCAACGCATAGTCTTGGCCAACACAGCCAAAATTTTGCTCTCCAAAAATTTTTGCTCTCATTCTCGGCTACTTCTCGGCTACTTTTCCTCTAGCAACGCATGGCCTCATTCTCATTACTTCTCCCCAACACTTAGTATTACAAGTCAGTGCTTACAATTGTCCCACATCGGTTAGGAAGGAGAACGAAGCCTTCCTTATAAAGGGGGTGGATACCTTTCTATGTATGAGGCCTTTTGGTAGGCGCAACCCTACCAAGAACGAAACCGTGAGGGGTAACCCAAAGCGGACAATATCGTATAGCAGGTTGTCTGGGCTGTTACAGTATATGTATATACATACTTAATGATTATGGAGAAGGAGTTCAAAGAGAACCTAATGTGAGAAATGTGTTTTTTACAGACCAAGAAGAGCTCGGAAAAGCATATAATCCGCTCGGCACCTAAGACAAATTGTGAATGACTTTCTATTTCATCCAAGGATTATTTCTAACATTATGCAAGTGAAAACGAGTATGTCATATGAACTCCTGTATGCGTGTTATCTAAATGCAACCCACGGCCGAAGGACCATGTGTGAAGGCCTATGGGGATACGATATATAATACACAGTGCTGAGGGACCATGGGTGAAGGCACTTGAGAAATTGATTGAGATGGATTCCAATGCCGAAGGACCTTGTGAGAAGGCATATGGAAAACCAGTACATGATGGCTCGGTGCTGAGGGATCACGAGTGAAGGCACTTGAGCAGTGGATTGATTTGGAACTTAGTGCTGGGGGACATCATCAGAAAGCACTTGAGAGTAGAAATGCCGAGGGACGAAATATGAAGGCGTGTGAATGTATAAATAATGAGAATTTGTTCATGAGGTTAAGTGCGTTGAGTTTTGCTCCGCTACCTCTTGGAAAGATATTTATATTATATTTATTTAATGGCATGGGTGACCTAGCAATCTGTATTTATGAAATATATAGTAGTTATTATGATCAATATTAATTCAAGGATTTAATTGTAATTGGATAACTTAGTCACTCACTAGGCTTTAGGCTCACACTTTATTTGTTTATTGTTGTTCGTTTCAGGTAGCGAGCGTGTCTGGGACGCCTAGCCTAGAGAAGATCCTCGTCTGGGCTTACTCTGCATTAGTTCTCTGGGATAGTTGTAAAAACTCAATTTATGTACATGTTTTGTCATATATGATCCTTGTGGTATAACGAGAGTGGGTGTTGTACTGTGTGCTGAACAAATACCTGTTATGATAAATTATGAGTTGAGAGATCTGAATTTAGAAATTATGTTTAACTTATGACGTTTTGCTAGCATAAAGCTTTGTATAATTGGTTTGGTATTGATTTATGTTTCATGATATATGATGACTCGAGTGTGTGTGTGTAGGTCGCACCTACTTCTAGGTTAGGAAGGGAATCTGGGAGGGGGTGTGACAGAAGGTACTTGGATAGCCCATGAACAAATTATGATTGACTAATGCTGAAGTGTTGAGAGTACTCCACTTAGCTGAGAAATATCGACGTTGGGTGCAGTGAGCTTCGCTCAGCCTCAATTAGGAAAGGAGATTTAAGGAAACGGTTTTTGAATAATGTTTCCATAGATAATCAGATGTGGTTAAACTATAATCTGACGTATACTAGTGATAGACATGGTTGGGTTTTATATTTTATACACTATTGAGAAAAACTTTAATTAGTCACTCACTCGGCGTTTAAGCTTACGTTTTTCTTGTTTTTTCTGTTTTCCATGTAGCGAGCGAGTTCGGGATGCTTAGCTTACTCAAGATCTTGTATGGGTCCATCAACAGTGTTTAGTATTCTGAAAATCGTAAATAATTGAACTGGAGCATGTGTTGTACATATAGAAAGGATTAAGGAAGTTGTTGTGCATTTATCTTATTATATGACTGAATGAAAAGGATGTGCATATGAACAGTTAACTTTGGTGTATGTGTGAATTAGTTTATGGTTTATAACTGTTTATTAGGTAAAGACAGAGTTATGGTTGAGAATGGATGTCGTAAGAGGATCGGTGTTCGCTGTCATCACACTTCTTCCTGGGTTAGGAGTGTACCTGGGAGGGGGTGTGACACAACCAAATACTAACCTTGTACAGGACATTATCACAGACATGTAGTTCCCTAAACACTAGACTATATGTACAAGGTTGTCTTAGATCATAAACATACAAAGTTTACCAAGTCAATTAAAAGTTTGTAGCAAAAGCAAACGAGGTGGATAGGCTAAGCAAATAATTAATTAAACATAAGTATGGATAATTTTCCTTCAAGAAACACTTAATTTTCATAGCTAGATAAAACATACTTGAACTGATTATAAGATCATGCTTTTCATGGCAAAACATATGCTTAAGAAAAGTATTAAATAGAGCATCAAATCATTTTATTTTTTTAAAATATGGTCATTCACTTCTTTATGTTGGATCCTAGTGGGTTACAGACATTCCAGACTCTTGTTTGACTTGAAAGTAAGTTTACTTTCCTTGGTTAGACTCTTTACCCAAGTCTTAGCTTAAGCCATCCATGTTCTTTAGGTCAAATTTATACTTGAAACAACTTACCAACTCTAACTAGAGCGAATAATGTCCTAACTAGCTTAAGATGCAACTAGGCATGCAACTTGGTTGGATATGGCACTTGCACTCACACACGGCCCTAGTCACACATGCACACAATACTGCATAGGCACGGTTAGGTGTAGCAACTCCCACACACGCGTAAAGCCTCACAGGCGCACAGGCACACCATCATTGGGCGTCGATCACATCCACACTATCTTGCATCCAAGTCACAGCACAATTGGGCATCAATCTCATGGAGGGGCTTGGCGTCCAGCTACTCCGCGTCCAACGACATACTGCCTATACTGTGCACACCATTTCCTCTCCTTTGCCACCCAAGCTGTGTGCGATTTGTGCACCATTGCCTACCTAGCTAGACATGCAAAACACCCACTAACCTCTAAACACTTCTTGATTGCCCAAGCCACTGACAGCCCCTTCATGCACACCTTCTTCATCCTTCAATCGAATAGGACCCGATAGAACCTAAAATCCATCATACATTTTCAGCAGCAAAAATTAACTTTTCTAACCAAATTTATTTCTAATTTATTTAACGAGTCTTAAAATCAACCTCTTAATTAGTTTACCTTCAAATTTGGCTCTCTAATTTTTTCTCAAGAGCTCAAATTTCTCCAAACTTCACCCCTTGCTCAATTACACCCAACACCTTGAGCAACCTTGCTTCCTCCTCAAAGTCCAACACCCTTCAGATGGAATTCTTCTCCGGCAGCCATTGCACATAATTTAAAGTGATTAAGGAAGATTTTGGTAAGAGGAACTCTCCTTTTGCTAAAGTGAATTGCTTAAACTGAGCTCTTCATTGCAAGCTTCTATTTATACTTCCTCACAGCAGCCTTATGCAACACCTCTTGGTGCCACTTTCTGCTTCCAATTTTAATAATTTCTCTTAGCTTGTGATAGCGCTATAAAAGTGCTATTTTCCCTAGTTTTATTCGGGCTCGTTCATGAAAAAGGACAAAAATACCCCTAGAGAGTGCAGCTTACTGAGCATTACGCTCAGCTTTATGCATAGGACTCAAGAGAAAAAATCGCGAGAGCGTAGTGACTCTCCCTTGGAGAGCAGCTGCGATATAAACATTGATGGAGGTGCACGCGCAAATGAGCGTCGCGACGCTCTCCAAGTGGGCAGCTACGCTCCAAAAACTGACGGAAAGCGAATCGCGCTCGCGAGCACAGCAACGCTCCACATTAGTTTTTATAAATACTCTTCATTTCTTTTAGGGTTTCGAGGAAAAGATGGAGTGGGATTTCAAGGAGACCAGGATTTTCTTCCAACATTCTTCTTCCCCTTCATATTTCCAATACTTTTAGCTTAGGTTTTTTTATTTTATTTTTGTTGTAGCCATGGATTGGATTATACCAACATTTGAATTTGAATTTTACCAACATTATTGGGATTTTATCTTCTTCTTAACAAGGCTGACTGTTACAGCTTTGCTGTTTCTACTTAATCCCTGCTAAAAATGCATTTCCAGCCCATATTAAGACTTCTTCTCTTCTACAAACTTGTAAAGGATTAAGTTCCACAGCTTACCTCAAAATTTCAAGGCTTACTCTTTTTCGTTCTCCAGTTATGCCAAAATCACTCCGCGTTGCTCCGGATTGCATAGCAGTTCTGTAGTCGCTGCTTTTACCTCAAAATTTCAGCCCCAAACTCGGCTTCCTTGAGTCGTTCTACTCCAAACAACAACCACTGTTCAGTCTGTGCGTCTGCAATCGGTCTCCTGTTCCAGTTTGGATTTCAGCACCAAAACAGGTAGAATTTCGCCCAAAATCTATAAGAACACCTTCCTCTTCCTTCTCTGGTGGTTTCTCTGAAATATGGAACTGACTTAAGTTCTCGAAATGTCTGAAAATATTTAAACTCACCTATATATATACTGTCAACTTATCCCTCACAAGTACCAAGATGATAATGCCGACTTACCCCTCACCGTAGGTTGGCGCTGGTCCTTCCTTCGACGCAAGGCATTCATGTCTATGTTCTCCTCCAGCGTCCTCAGCAACTAACCATTCTCAGCGCATAATGTTCTCGGTGCCTCCTACCTCCGACGCATACAACAAATTCATTCACATCACTAGCTTCATCGCGTCAAGACCGTTTTGTCTTGGACGCAATGTGACTTTAGCGCATGGCTATCTTCGACACATGGTAACTTCAACGCATGGCTGTCTTCGGTGCATGGTGACTTCAACGCATGGTTCAAGCATATTTCTTTCCCCGCCAATGATCCCTTATTCTTCGATGCGGCGACTGCTTCAGCTCACACCCTTCGTGATTCAATCAATAACGCATGGTTTCTCAAATAATTTAACCTCCCACTACATGATCTTTTCTAGGATTCCTTATCACGCCAAGCACGGAGATCTTTCCATTGTCAGAGGGCTATACTTTCTTTTGCATTGGTCTTTCCTGTCTAAACTATCTAAACATGTTTTGGGATACGTTTGTTTTATTATTTATTTTAGTTTTTATTTATGAAGTTTTCTTTCACTGTTTTCTTTAGGGGTACCCCGAACCAAGGTTTCATTTATTTATTCATTTTATTGATTTACTGTATTAAAACAAGTATTAATTTCACGAAAAGCATGGGTTCTCTTTTACCCAAGGCCTTGAACTATGCATCGACCCTTGACCCTTTGTACCAAAGGCCTCGATGACTCTACAACGCACTGACCCTTGACCATTTGCATCCAAAGCCTCAATGTTGTTCTAGAACCCATCACACTGACCCTTGACCATTAGTACCCAAGGCTTCAATGCTTGTCCTAGAACCCATCACACAAACCCTTGACCATTTGTACCCAAGGCCTCGATGTTTACTTAACATACTTTATGAAACAACATAATAATAACATTCTTTGCAACATTACAATACATACGTTCAAACAACTTCACGAGATACCTATTGCGAGTCATGTTGATAAAGTTGAGAAGCATTATGTGTCCATACCCATTATGTGAATGCATTTTTAGACTTTTTTTTTTCCCTAGAGATGTTGTAATATGATGAGGGAACATTTGGATTCACTTGCTTGTAGACTCTTCAAATATCAACATGTGAATTTCCCCCTTTGTTAGACATCATTTTAAGCCAAAGACTAATGTATTTGTTAGCATGTCCCTTCCTACATTTATTCTCATCAAAGGAAGAGCCTTATATTTAGAAAACAAACCAAGACCACTTCTCTCAAATAAAAGAGAGATAGAAACCTATTTTGCGCAAAATGATCTAAATTTAACAAATAAGAGCCCTATAAAAAGGGGTTCTATTCTCCTCAAACAATCAACCATTAGAAAAAAAGATAAAGAGAGAAACCTACCCACAAAATAAAAGAAGAAAATGGAAAAAAAAAATACGATGGTTATGTTTTTTATGTGCATTGTCGTGGTGGCGTTGCTGCAATTCTCTGAGGCAGATATGATTGCTGATGGGAAGGCTGAGATTGATAAGAAGGCTGAGATTGCTGAGGCTGAGGCCAAATTAAAGTTGTTCTACCTAAATTTAAGAAGGCGGATAGATAATTTAATTCCTCAAATGAAATCATGTACGGATACATGCATGAAAGAATGCATGGCGAAGGGCAAGTCTAACACTTTGTGTATTGACGACTGCGATGGATATTGCTTAAAAAAATTGGATGGTATTTTCATGACTCTCCCAAAAATTTGTGATAGCTTTCTTTAAGCCAATAAGAGATAATTTTGATTATTTAGTCAATAGTTTGGTAAGGTCTACTTACATTACTTTTAATTCTAGATTTGAAGAGTTTAATTCTAGATTTGAAGAGTTTGATAAAATTGAAAGTTTAGAATGAAAACTTATTGGCAAAATATTAGGAAAAGTAATTATATTTTACCATTTATTTATTCTAGTTTTCATTTTCTTGTGCACGTTAAATTTTTTCATGTGTTCATTGTGTTTGTTTTGCAGTTGAATTCAAGATCTAACTACCCTATTGATAACTTGCCATGAAATGAAACTAGAGCTCTCGTGATTGATCAATCTGCTAGAAGATCAAGTAGAATTTATTTGAATAAGATTTGTGAGAAAAAAAATTCTCAATTTTATGTATCCTCCGTCATTTTTGTTTTTTTTTTTTTCCTTGTTTGATGTTGATAAGACCTCCCACTTCAACAATTTA
>QLSR01000086.1:0-43412 GCA_031780015.1 Citrullus colocynthis
ATGGCGGCAGCTTTTCGAAGAGGCCGTGCGTCTACTGTTCGGCGGTGGACGACTGGGCTGGGCTGCTACAGGGCTGCGGCTGCTGGGCTGCGGCTGCTACAGGGCTGCGGCTGCTACAGGGCTGCGGTTGCTACAGGGCTGCGGCTGCTACACGGCTCCGGCTGCTACACGATGAAGAAGAAGAAAATGGCGCCTGCTACATAATGAAAAAGAAGAAGAAGAGAAAGAAATAAACCCTTGGTTTCCTTCTTTAAATAATTATTATATATAAATAAATAAAAAAAAAACCCTACTTCCTTATCAAATATAATTATTCATTTTCTTTTTCTTTTTCCTCCATAAACCTCCTAAAATAAAATTACTCCTCCCAAATACACAATAAACTTTTAAATACACAGCAGTCTTCCCAATTTTTCCTAAATTGGATTTCTAATTCCTAAATCTCTTTCAATTCAAATAAAATCACATCGACTAAAATAAATCCAATTTCAAAGTCTTAAATACTTAATTTAGATTGGATTATCTTAAATACCAAAAATTAAATTTTTACCCTTAAAGCTCGAAATAACTCCCATTAAGGCAGCGTTGCAGAGATCGACGACGGACGTTGAAGGTTTAGCTTTGTTTCTCGATTTTTAGAGAATGAATAAGATTAAAAATTTATTGAGCGCTATTAATATTTTTCTAATTTATAATTAAGATTAAAAAAATCACTTTTAGTCCATAGATTTTCATAGGAGTAACAATTTAGTCCTTGGATCTGGTCCGTTTGCGCCATCGTTGTTCATGGTTGCTACTTCTCAGCGTCGTTGTTCATGGTCGTTGCTCCTAACTGATGGTCACCGAAAAAGAAACATAGAGGCCAAACATGGGTTTCGTGAAGGGGAGAGAAGAGAGGAAATAAATTAGGGCTACCACTACAAGTCTTTTTCCTTTCTCCTTTTATTCTCCAAGTGGAAAGTGTCAAATAAAAAGAAATTGGAAAGTTGGCACCTCACTTCAATTTCAATTTCCCTCTAGTTTTTTTCAAAATTTTCAAGGTAAACCTAAATAAGACTAATTAATAATTAAAACTAATAAATTAGAAGTTATTTTAAATTAAAATGTTCAAGTTATTTGTTTTATGTAAAAATAAAAGTAAAATGAAAAAGAAAAAAAGAGGGAAAGTGAGAGGAGGGAAAGTAAAAAAAGGGGGGAAATGTGTTTGTGGGTAAAAATGTGAGATTTAATTAATTTTTACCCACAAATTTTAACTTCCCTCCTTTTCTCAAAATTTGAAATATTAAAAAATATTAATGACTATTAAAATTTGTCACTTTTTAATGACTGTTAATTGTAGTCACAATTTGGTGACACAAAAAAAAAGTCAAAATAGTAAAAAAAAATCCGAAAATTCACGTCTTTTCCCGCCAAAACCGTATTTTTCATTTTCTTACATTTAATGACTGTTTTTTTTAGTCATTAATTAATGACACAAAAAAACAGTCATCAATTCCAACAAATCCGAAAATCTCCGTTTTTTCCCGCCAAAAACGCGTGATTTTGGATTTAATGACTCTTTTTCACTTTCTCCTTCATTTTTGGCACTGTGCAAGAGTCATTGAATGTCAAATTTGTTGTAGTGTTTAAACTCAAAACCAACCAAAGAATGGCTACAAAGTGTCTAAATGACACTTTGACTCCAAAAACAAGTCCAAAATGCAAAACTATGACCTCTAAACTCAAAACCAACCAAAGAATGGCTAAAAAGCTTACAAAAACAACTCCAAAATGCACAACTATGACCTCTAAACTCAAAACCAACCAAAGAATGGCTAAAAAGTGTCTAAATCACTTTTGGCTCCAAAAACAAGTCCAAAAATGCACAACTATGACCTCTAAACTCAAAACCAACCAAAGAATGGCTAAAAAGTGTCTAAATGACACTTTGCTTACAAAAACAACTCCAAAATGCACAACTATGATCTCTAAACTCAAAACCAACCAAAGAATGGCTAAAAAGTGTCTAAATGACACTTTGACTCCAAAAACAAGTCCAAAAATGCACAACTATGACCTCTAAACTCAAAACCAACCAAATAATGGCTAAAAAGTGTCTAAATGACACTTGACTCCAAAAACAAATCCAAAATGCACAACTATGACCTCTAAACTCAAAACCAACCAAAGAATGACTAAAAAGTATCTAAATGACACTTTGACTACAAAAACAACTCCATAATGCACAACTATGACCTCTAAACTCAAAACCAACCAAAGAATGGCTAAAAAGTGTCTAAATGACACTTTGCTTTCAAAAAAAAACTAAAAAATGCACATCTACGACCTTTAAACTCAAAACCAACCAAAGAATGGCTAAAAAGTGTCTAAATGACACTTTGCTTACAAAAACAAGTCCAAAAATGCACAACTATCACCTCTAAACTCAAAACCAACCAAATAATGGCTAAAAAGTGTCTAAATGACACTTTGACTCCAAAAACACGTAAAAAAATGCACAACTATGTCCTCTAAACTCAAAACCAACCAAAGAATGGCTAAAAAGTGTCTAAATGACACTTTGACTCCAAAAACAAGTCCAAAAATGCACAACTATGACCTTTAAACTCAAAACCAACCAAAGAATGGCTAAAAAGTGTCTAAATGACACTTTGACTCCAAAAACAAGTCCAAAATGCACAACTATGACCTCTAAACTCAAAACCAACCAAAGAATGGCTAAAAAGTGTCTAAATGACACTTTGCTTACAAAAACAACTCCAAAATGCACAACTATGA
Organism: Citrullus colocynthis; assembly: GCA_031780015.1. NCBI lineage: Eukaryota > Viridiplantae > Streptophyta > Magnoliopsida > Cucurbitales > Cucurbitaceae > Citrullus > Citrullus colocynthis. Next base: position 2,779 of record QLSR01000086.1, read on the forward strand.
CCTCTAAACTCAAAACCAACCAAAGAATGGCTAAAAAGTGTCTAAATGACACTTTGCTTACAAAAACAACTCCAAAATGCACAACTATGACCTCTAAACTCAAAACCAACCAAAGAATGGCTAAAAAATGTCTAAATGACACTTTGACTCCAAAAACAAGTCCAAAATGCATAACTATGACCTCTAAACTCAAAACCAACCAAAGAATGGCTAAAAAGTGTCTAAATGACACTTTGCTTACAAAAACAACTCCAAAATGCACAACTATGACCTCTAAACTCAAAACCAACCAAAGAATGGCTAAAAAGTGTCTAAATGACACTTTGACTCCAAAAACAAGTCAAAAATGCACAACTATGACCTCTAAACTCAAAACCAACCAAAGAATGGCTAAAAAGTGTCTAAATGACACTTTGCTTACAAAAACAACTCCAAAATGCATAACTATGACCTCTAAACTCAAAACCAACCAAATAATGGCTAAAAAGTGTCTAAATGACACTTTGCTTACAAAAACAACTCCAAAATGCACTACTATAACCTCTAAACTCAAAACCAACCAAAAAATGGCTAAAAAGTGTCTAAATGACACTTTGACTCCAAGAACAAGTCCAAAAATGCAAAACTATGACCTCTGGACTCAAAATCAACCAATGAATGGCTAAAAAGTGTTTAAATGACACTTTGCTTACAAAAACAACTCAAAAATGCATAACTATGACCTCTAAACTCAAAACCAACCAAAGAATGGCTAAAAAGTGTCTAAATGACACTTTGCTTACAAAAACAACTCCAAAATGCACAACTATGACCTCTAAACTCAAAACCAACCAAATAATGGCTAAAAAGTGTCTAAATGACACTTTGACTCTAAAAACAAGTCCAAAATGCACAACTATGACCTCTAAACTTAAAACCAACCAAAGAATGGCTAAAAAGTGTCTAAATGACACTTTGCTTACAAAAACAACTCCAAAATGCACAACTATGACCTCTAAACTCAAAACCAACCAAAGAATGGCTAAAAAGTGTTTAAACTTACAAAAACAACTCCAAAATGCACAACTATGACCTCTAAACTCAAAACCAACCAAAGAATGCTAAAGAGTGTCTAAATGACACTTTGCTTACAAAAAAAAACTCCAAAATACACATCTATGACCTTTAAACTCAAAACCAACCAAAGAATGGCTAAAAAGTGTCTAAATGACACTTTGCTTACAAAAAAAAACTCCAAAATGCACAACTATGACCTATAAACTCAAAACCAACCAAAGAATGGCTAAAAAGTGTCTAAATGACACTTTGACTCCAAGAACAAGTCAAAAAATGCATGAATTGGCTACCATAACTGCAGGATAGCCACAACACATTATAACTTAAACATATAAAAAAAGGTACTAAATGCATGAATTGGCTACCGTAACTGCAGGATAGCCACAACCATAATTTTGAACTTTAATTTGAAAAAAAATAAATATCTAAGAAGTTGAAGGTCCATCGTCTCCATGCCCTGGCCCCAACAATTTTTGAACGTCGGTCCATCTATCTTCCCATTTGACAAGTTGATTCATTAACTTCTCATTTTGCTCTGCCATCTTTGTGTACTTTTCAGTGAGTTCATCTAAAAAGTGTCTAAATGACCCTTTAAGTCCCAAAAGTTACTTAAAATGTCTAAAAAGTGTGTAAACCCTCAAGAGACTCGTTAACTTCCAAAACAAATCCAAAATGCATAACTATGACCTCTTAACTCAAAACCAAAAAAAAAAGTACCTACAAAGTGTCTAAATGACACTTTAACTCCCAAAACAACCTACATAATTCTCAAGAGTCTTCACAATATCCAAGACCAACTAAAAAGTACCTAAGAAGTGTGTAAATAACACTTTAACTCCCCAAAACAACTTCAAAATACCTAAGTATGACTTACAAACTCAATACCAATCAAAAAGTAACTAAAAAGTGTCCAAATGACACTTTAACTCCCAACTACAACATCAAAATGTCTAAGTATGTCTTTTAAACTCAAAACCCACCTAAAAAGTGTATAAGTTTCACTTTGATCCTCAAAACAACTTAAAAGTGCATAAAAAGTGTCCAAGAAACTTATTAACTCCCAAAACAACCTAAATTCAAAATATCTTAAGTTCCTAAAAAGTGTCAAATAGAATTTTGTGACATGTTGGTTAATAAAAAAAATTACACTTGAAAGTCTTATTTGTCCACCTACAAAGTATTCATCAAACACATAATGGCTTCAAGTGTCTAAATGAATCAACCTAAATTCAACCCATCAAGAGTGTCTAAGTGTTCTTTTGAGTTTCAAAAGCAACAAAAATGTATCTAAAAGGTGTCTAAATGACACTAATGACTTTCAAAACAACTTGAACATATATAAGTATGACTTCCGAACTCAAAATCAACCTAAAAGATCAACATTAATCATTCTCATTGCAATTTCGTCATTGTCATTATAATTTCATTCAAATTTTCACATGGTATTTATAATACTTGGTAAGTCTCACAATGCAAAGTCCACTAATTTAAACTATGTGTTCCAAAACAACAACTAATCTTCCAAGACGACAACTAATTTCATTCATACATTCATTTATAGAGGACAATTCTAGATAAAAAAAAAAATACTCAATTAACAAGTCTATATAACTATGGAAAACAACTCTAGATCCAAACGAATAGTCAATAAAAAACTCACCCACGTTTAGTAACATGGCGGCAACCACCCACGTCGGCAGAAGAAGAAGGCGGGTGTCGGTAGAAGAAGCGGCGTGGGGCGGCAGCAGCAGAAGAAGCGGCAGCAATAGGCGGCGTCGAACTGGCGGCAGCAGCGACGGCTTTGGAGGCAACAGCAGCGGCGTTGGAGGCAGTGGCACCGGCGGCAACAACAGGCAGCGTCAGGCAGAGGAGCGGTCGAACCTTCTTGTCAGGGGGGCAGCGGCGGCGGCGTCATCGTTCTTCGGGAGCCTTGTTGTGGGAAGAGGATTTTGTGGGGTGAGAGTGAGGAAGATGAAAGGAATGGGTGGAGATTTTTTATTTGTTTTATGTAAAAATAAAAGTAAAATGGAAAAGAAAAAAAGAAGGAAAGTGAGAGGAGGGAAAGTAAAAAAAGTCAAAATAGTAAAAAAAAAATTTGAAAGTTCACGTCTTTTCCCGCCAAAACCGTATTTTTCATTTTCTTACATTTAATGACTGTTTTTTTTAGTCATTAATTAAGGACACAAAAAAACAGTCATCAATTTCGACAAATCCGAAAAACTCCGTTTTTTCCCGCCAAAAATGCATGATTTTGGCTTTAATGACTGTTTTTTCTCTGTCTCCTCTATTTCTGCTACTGTACAAGAGTCATGAAAAGTGAAAATTGTTGTAGTGAAACTCTTTAATTTTAGGGTTTTGATGGATTGTTTATGAATTTATGTTGATATTGTAGACTCCTCATGGTTTTGTTACAATGATTATGCTTTTCTTTGTTATTGTGCTTAACTTCTTGTTGAATGGCCATGTTTGAATGTTAGGATAGATGTATGATTAAAAGATTGTATTTTTAACTAGATCTATTACAAAGAATTGTTTTTAATCTATCATGAAAGTAGTTAAATTAACAATGAAAGTTGCTAACGACTATTTTTAATGCCATGTAATTTGTATTGATTTCAAGAGATTAGTAATCAATTGAGTTGCATGAGAAAAGGTTGTTTTTTAGAGAAAATAACTTGGATTTATGTTTCTTGACTTAAGCATAAGAATTGTGATAAAATCCATGAATCCTAGAATATTGCATGATGAAGTAAACAAGGATTCATTACCCTAAAACTCTCTTTGACTCTTGTGTTTCTCACTTTATTACTTTCCTTATTTAGTCTATATTTTCCATAATTTACAATTTCAATTCCAATCCTCAAATAAAATTGATTCAACTCTAGAATAGCTAAGTAACATAAAACCTTCACAATTGGATCTCCTGTGGAACGATATTCGGACTTTACCATCTTATATAATAACTTGACCCGTACACTTGAGGTTAATACTTAAAGTGGCGCAATCACTCCTGACCCGCATGAGCTTAAAAGGCGAACGACCATATGAAAAAAAATAAATGCATATTTGTAATAAACTACGTTATGACTTAATCCCATTATCATAAAAGGGTACGTAGGCAGCTTTAAAAAAATTTAAGTGCAGTCACATAAAAAAAAAAAAAAAAGACTTTATTCATTGAATCAGAATCTTTGTAGCTACACATATAGAATAACTATAGTTTTAAAAAAAAAAAATTAGTAGAATCAAAGCCTCCACTTAAAGTTCTTTAGCTCTTCACGTGCAGCTCCATGTTCTCCCAAACTATAGTGAAAGCCTTAACACCTTCACCATTTATAGTAGAAGTGCTCTCAAGAGTATTGATTTCTACTTGCATTTTGGCAACTTCAAGTTACCTCTTGCCTATGGCCTCCTTCTTCACGCCACATAAACTAAAAAGTTTCCCATATTCAGCATTGATCTTCTGAAGTCTGGCTTCTAATTCTTTCTTTTCCAAGGCTAATTGCGTAGCTCACTCTTGAATGGTTTTATCCTCATCTTGTAGTTGGTTGATCAAAGTGAGGATTTCTTTCATGCGAGATGTTTTCTCTCCCAATCAATGGTCTTTGTCAGACGAAGATAATTGTGCAGAATACGAGGACTATAGTGCATTGAAATTTTCCACCCTCTTAAAATAATTGCTCACAAACTCTTGAAATGAAGCCAAATTCTCTGCATGAATCTTCGAAATACCAGAGAATACCTTCGTTACTTCCAATCTGAGATTCGAGACCTATTCATATGAAACATGCACAATCTTATCCTGAATGCTTTCCCACATGGATAGCGTTGCTTGTCAATAGAAACTTGAAACCACAACATCGTCGCAATATAGAGAAACCTCGGGGTTCCCAACATACGGTTCTTTGTAAATGCGTTGGTTCGGTTCCGAAATTCTGACCAGACTGGGGGGGCATGGTTTTCTTTGTAAAGAGGGCTTTAAAACAATCGACTTCTTCAAGTGAAGAGGCTAAAACTTCAACGCTTTCAATACCTACTTTCTCCTTGCCACGTGGAATGTCTTCTAAAATAGCACGAGGTTGTAGGGGTGGTTCAATTGTTTCAACTACGAGTAATTTAGAAGTATTGACCTTGTCCATGGATGAATTCAAATTATTAGGTCCTATTAAAAATTCTTCACTGTTCGGCCCCGCAAACTTTTGGAGGTGAGGACTCAATGGACACTACAAAAAAAAAAGAAAAAAAAAAAGAAAATATAAATTACCTGGTAAAGAAGAGGACAAAGAGAACGTGAGAAGAGAGCATACATACCAGTGGTATTGTCACACCCCATCCCGAACTACCCTCCTGTAGCCCGAGACGGAGCATGAGCACAGCAGTCGTCGACTCTATTATCGACTTCCACTGTCAACACTTCCTTTATGCCTATTTAATCATCCTTCATAGGATGACGATACCATTATACATTTGACAAACCTCGACTTCGATCGGCAACGGGAACTGTCATGCTACCTGGAAAATGAAAAACATATAAAAAGATGAGCTAAACGCCCAGTGAGTGACAGATTTTGTGAAACTATCTTTAGTTCAAAAGCAGACATGTTATCATCATTATCTCGCAAAATAATTAATTCAAATCATCACCTCTATAAAATCATACTTTTCAACTTATAATCAAATCACATGAATACATTCCAGAGTAGTTGTACACAAAATCAATTTGTTCTCAACAATTTTTCTTAGTTGAGGCGGAGCAAGACTCAACGCTCTCAACGTCGAAAACATCCTTAGTTGGGGTGGAGCAAAACTCAACATACCCAACGTTGAAATCATTCCTGGCTTGATGCGGAGCAAAAATCGACGCACCAGCAATATCAACCTCTATGTGCACATAGGAATATGGCGGGTTGCCCATGTACCTTCTCATGTCCCTCAGTACTGGGTCCCGGGGAAACTCACATGCCTTCTCATGTCCCTCAGCATTGAGCCTCCTCTAAAACATTTCAGAAACCAGTATTTTACGTAAATAGTTTACATGAAAGTCTTTCATGAAAAATCAGATATTCCTCGATAAAATATAGTTCACTACATGCTTTTCAACAACTTATAGAAAACAATAAGACATGCCTTGTAAACTAAATAAATTCAAGCACCATGCTTTTCAAATAATCATTTTTCATCAAATCATAGCTCATAATGAAACTAGAATAGCATTTCAAAATAAACATTTTCAAAGAAAGAAAGGTGTCACTCACAGATCACTTTAAGGATAGTTTCTCCTCTATCCCGCTATTTCCTTTTTCCCCCGAGCTTCTTGAACGCAACATTCTAATCCTGGAACGCAAGGCCTTATATTCCTCTGGCAGCTCGGTTGGTCGCAACCCTGCCCTTGGATGCAAGGTTGATAGCTAACGCGAGGTGCTTCCCAACTCTTTCTTACTTCTCTTTTGGATGCGTCAACCGCACAAGGTCCCACTTGGACGCATCGTTCACCTTGATACTTAAATGCAAGACTGACCCTTTTTGACGCAAGACAACTTCTTTAACACAAGATATAGCTAAGTTGTCTAGAATATCTTCTTCCTTGGCCGCAGACTTCTATTACGGACACCAGAATTCCTTCTTTCTCTCAAGGATTCTTACTTCAGCATCATCAGTCACTCCTTTTCCCTCAATGTCCTCTTTATACTTTTGTAGTAGAGGGCTGGTCATACTACTTCTCCCTTTTTGCCATTTGCTTGCCACATGTCAAGCTGCATGTTTAACCAACCATGCATTTATCCAAGCGTCACCTTGCATGAAATACTTAACATACTTCTAACACCTCCTGCTCATAAGGTGTCAAGTTTTTATGAAGCCACCTAGCCCTTATAAGCTTATCTTATACGTCTAACATATTCCAATATACAAACTTTTCCTTTAATCATACTACCCTTGTGCGTTCACCAAATTTCCTTTACCTTCCGCCATAATACCTTTGAAACCATTTCTTCACCGTATCATGCTAGGCGTCAGTGTCCCAAATGCATACTACTATGCGTTTGTACCTTACCACATCGTACCATGCGTCCAACTTCCTACTCTTTGAACTCTTTAATTATAGCCTATGTGTTTATCCGAAATCAAAATTATATTTCCATTTACCATGAAATTGAGCTCCTCAACGCATAGCTGGTAGTCACCCCTCAACACACAGCAACCCTTCGTTCGTAGTTGCCTTAAACATTTTGTCTTTGGGCATAGACTTCTTTATCAACACCAAAATCCTTACTAATACATAATAAACCTTCAACGCATGTTGTTCACGCCCCAAGGTTCTTTGGCTTCTCTTTTCTTTTTAGCTTAACACCCTTCAAAGCTAATCTCATAACCTGTTAGTTTCCAAGACTAATTGTGAGCCGTGCGTTTCCTCTTTTTCTTGATTCTTGTTCACTTTTTCAAAATTCAATATCAAATTCTCTCTAAATTAAGGTACCACCCTTTACCGCGTTACCATTCATGCATTAACCGGGCTATGCTCGAAATACATTTAAACACTTAACTAATTCCCAAACTATGCCTTCCATCCTTCATTCTCACTCTTAGTGAAATATTCATTTCTTTCCTAATATTATGCGTTCAATTAGTCTTATTTCTTTCCTTACTAGCCATCTTAAGGATTCTGAGTTAGAGTCTTACAGGTATAGTAGCACTAGCGAGTCCTAAAGCACTTGGAACCCCTTCAAAAAAATTATCGGAAGATGCTTTCACCTTCTTTGGGGGTCTCTTCCAATGATGATCACTGGTACTACTATGACTCCCTTCCGCATGAGTCGCATCATCGTCTTGAGAGGTACGAATCGCTTCTTAAATAAGACGAAGTTGTTTGCCACCTTGGTTGGCCCCTTTGTTCTTGGGTAGTCGGGGTTGCAATAGGGAGGAATAGCGCTACTTACTAGTTGATGTATATTATCCTCAAAATAACTCCCATGATTTGATAGCCACCAGTTTCCGTGTTGCGATGTAACATGGTTACGTGGCTCCAACTTGTGAGCTTGCAAGAACACTTGGGATAATGTGTTACATCTGGTGCAAACCCTAAAGTAATATAAGATGTTAGTAAGGGTAGTGGCAAGGGGCATCCCCCCTATATCGTTAGGAGTGTTTTGATAAAATCCAAACTACCGCTCAAACCGATAAAGACTGTATGATTCTAGTATCAAGGCATCTCCACACCAAGACAATACATAACCGGAACGCATGCTGAAAATTTGGCAAGAATGTTGTGATGATATGTCATTATCATCAATCAAGCGCTCATGCTTATTTCGGCCCTGGATAGTTACATGTCATTGGATGTTCACACCTCTATGGATCAACTCCCATGCTTCATATTCCCCGAAATAGATCGAGCCACCTTCTCCAGAAAAATTGGCCATCTTTGGACCCCGCACATCCACGAGAATGAGATAATGCGTGTTAAAGTAATGGGGTAGCAAGCCGTGGACATAATGCATAGGAAAGTGAAAGTCCATGCGTCCGATTGGGTTGGAAGCTTCGGTAATCAGCCCTAGACCATGATATATATTGGCTAGGACTGGAATGGCAAGGCTGTAAGACTTCCCATCAGCCATCGTGCTAGCAACCTTACAAACTCCTGAGCGAAGGAAAGCTCCCTTTTGAGGGAACACGAAAAGACACAACCAACATGACAAAAAAGCAGTCAGATATGTCTTGTCCTTCAAAGTGTCTTTTATCCCAAGTTCCTTGAATTGCATATTTTTTCTAGTCGACCAGGCTCGATACTTGATTTTTGCACCATCCTGGTTATGAGTGGACCGAGAGCGGGAAGCTTTCTTTTGCTTTCGTGTAGGAGGCTTATCATATTTTCAAGCCCCAAGGAACTAGAATGAGATCCAAGAGCTAATAGTTACTTGAGAGTCATTTTTAGAGGACAATGCACGGTCTTTCATTTGGGAGTAAACTATTGAATAGTAGGCTGCAAACAGATGCTCACAAGTCTTTGGGAGATATTTTCTCTTCTCTCACGAGCCGATTAATTCTTTATAGCAAGGAACGACCTCCTCATACAAACTCCCCCTGATCGAAAGACCCTTAAGCGACCATAGGTCCCATAAAGAAATGGATATTTCGCCCGCCATGGTATGAAGAGTGTTAGTAGATGGACACCAAGCCTCACAGACGGTCATATGTATATGAAAAGGCCATCACCGTGTTAAACAAACGAATGTCGTGAAGAAACCGTTCATTTCGGCTAACTATAAGCTTTGGCCATTCCTAGTACCAGTCGGTGAAAGTGAATTAACCAGGGACTTTCACAATGGCGTTCCAACGGGTCTCACCTACTAGCATACGCCGTCTGAGAGTTAACAATCGTTCCGGGGAAGGGGCTGTGTCATGAATCGGAAATCGTAGGATCCACACATTTTCCCCCTGATGAAAAGGCACCTCAACAGACAATTCAGGGAGGGTCATATCTGATAGATAAACGAGCATGTAGCAGAAGTAAATTTAATCAATTTTCACTCTAAGATGCTCAATTTAGAGGATTAAACATGCAATTAAGTAGAAAAACCAAAGTTTCAAGAACACTTACCCTTGAAGCTCCAAATTCTCCTTCAACTCTTAATGAATTTCAGCACCACTTGGTTGTAGACAACCACAAGAGTCTTCTTTAGTATTCTGTAGGCTTAGATTGGACGATGGAATCCAAATTTGTGGTGAATTTGAGAAAGAATGAAGGTTGGGAAGAAGATGAACAATGGATGGAATTTTGCAAAATTAACCCTTAATTTCACAAAATTCTTAACCATTTTTATGTCAAAATCATCTCTATTTATTAAAGAATAACATGCAATCCAATTGCATCAAAATTTGACAACACAAAATGGTTAATTTGTTGGTTAATTGTGAAGAAGACAACCAAGCTCCTAGCTTAGTTAGTGGGAAAATCCAATCTTCAAAAATCAATTTTCAATGAATTTCCAAAATTGAATTAAAATTGATTTTTAATTTAAAAAATAATTTAGTATTTAATTAATTAAATATTATTTTAATATTATTGTAATATTAAATAATAAAATAATATTATTTTTTCCACTTGTCCCAATGTTTCTAAAAAAACCGATATGAATCCCTATTCATATGATTAATATTTAAATCATATTTAAATATTATAATTAACCCTGTTTGTACGTTTAATTCATAATTAAACGTCGATTTATCGTATATATCTGACTTTCATTCTTTAAGTCATTGTTTGAATGATTCAAACTTATTCACCACATTATCTAAGATTTTAGTCCATTTATGAGCTAGTAGAGGGACCTAATGGAGCTACAGATCACGAGCTCCAACAATCCGAGATTAACCGGCCAAACTCTTTAACCTAGCTAACCAACATTCGTTAACTAACGAGACACTCCACCAAAGCCCGTACTGCATTCTCTTCACTGTAGATATGTTTGTGTCCATTTGATATAACCGTCATCGATAAGTCAACCCTTCACAGGTTGTTCATAACTTTAGCTAGATCAAATACCAATTTACCTCTAAGTTACATCTTTGCTCCTTAAGTACCATTGTCCCTCTAATGAACAATTGATTTAGGATCTAATCACTAAATCCATTCCCTCTCGGGTTAGTGAGAGGATATGGCCTCTTGTTCAAGTCTTGGGAACAACACTTAAGAGAACAACCTCTCGTCTATCCCTAAGTTGGGTAGGAGTGAATTCCATCTTGCAAATTCTATATCCCCAACTATCTACCCGGTCTTATCCCTGAAATGGGAGGAATGTTGAGTAGCGCTATCGAGCTTACTCTCACCTATGCAGATCAAGGGATAATTCTGAATAAAGAGGAGTTCATAGATAGCTCAAGATTTAGATCAAGTTATCTAGGTAATCGATAAGTGAAATTAATCAGTGTTAATCGTAAACAGTGTTAATACGTAACAGTGATTATTTCAGGGTTAGTCTTACACAATCTCATTATGTAGAATACCCCCACTCACATGTCTCTATATGAGCAAATTAGGATCACTTCATTTATGACACTTTACAATATTTGTAACAATCATGACGCGGGTCGTATTCAATAGTATCTCCAGGAAGAGGTACCCAACCTGATCCATGTACTATAGACTATTGAGGCTATTTACTCAAACTTGATCCTGTTTATGTCTCCACATAAAGTCCAAGTACTCATGATAGTAACCAAGGGTACATAGTTTAATTGAATTTAGAGTTAATAAATAATTAATTCACTTGAATAACTTCATATGAACTAATATTCACCTATTTACAAAAACTACGAGTTTTACGACATACAACCCAACAAACTCCCACTTGGACTAAAACTCCTAGTGGGTTACAACAAAGTTGAGTACAGTAAGAGAAATCCAAATACAATAAACTAGGGCATCCCATACCCACAATTTCTCCCACTTGCCCTATTTATTCTACTCGTAGTCCTAAACTCTTCAGGTAGCCCTAAAAAACAGTAGCCGGGAGGACCTTTGTAAATGGATCAACAATGTTGTGTTCAGATGCTACTTGTCTCACAATAACATCTCCTCTCTACACAATTTCTCTGATGAGATGGTATTTGCGCTCAATATGCTTTCTACGCTTATGGCTTCTTGGTTCTTTGGAGTTCGCTACTGCCCCACTGTTATCACAATGTAAAGTGATTGGTAGATGCATGTCTGGAACAATTTCCAGATCTTTGAAGAACTTCTTAAGCCATACTGCTTCTTTGTCTGCCTCGCATGCAGCAACATATTCCGCTTCCATTGTGGAGTCGGCAATGCAACTCTGCTTAAAACTTCTCCACACTACTTCTCCCCCGTTAAGAGTGAATACCGATCCTAAAGTAGATCTCCTTGAGTCTATATCGGTTTGAAAATCAGAATCAATGTATCCGGTAAGGATCAGATCCATATTTCCATACACAAGCACGTATTTCCTCGTTCTCCTTAGATACTTGAAGATACTCTGGGGCAATCCAATGTGCAAACCCGGGATTGGACTGATACCTACTGGCAATTCCTACTGTAAAACATATGTCTGGTCGTGTACATAGCATTGCATACATCAGACTCTCGACAGCTGATGCGTAGGGAACTCGTCTCATATCCTCAACCTCTTAAGGTGAGGACATTGTTCCTTTGACAAATGTATTCCATACCTGAAAGGTAGAAGACCTCTTTTGGAATCTTGCATCTTAAACCTAGACAATACTTTATCTATATAAGATGCTTGAGACATAGCTAGCGTTCTATTCTTGCGATTCCAAAATATTTGGATCCCGAGAACATACTGAGCTTCTCTCATATCTTTCATCTGAAATTGAGTTACTAACCAATTCTTAATGTCAGTAAGGTATCCTACATTATTCCTAATAAGTAAGATATCATCTACATATAGAACAAGAAATGCTACAGTGGAGTTGATGATTCTTTTGTACACACAAAGTTCATCGACCTTTTGTTCAAAGCTATAAGATTTGACTGTGGTATCAAATCTCGTATTCCAGGATCTGAATGCTTGTTTTAATCCATAAATGGATCTATTCAGCCTGCAAACTTTTTGCTCCTGACCATGTTATATGAACCCTTCTGGTTGGACCATGTAGATGTTCTTTTCAAGATTGCCGTTTAGGAAGGCGATCTTGACATCCATTTGCCAAATTTCATAATTAAAAAAAGTGGCAATGGATAAGAGTATCCTTATTGATTTTATCATAGCAACAGGTGAGAAGGTTTCTTCATAATCTACCCCCTCTACTTAGGTATAACCCTTTGCTACTAACCAGGCTTTATAGGTCTGTATCTTTCCCATATGGGCTCGTTTACGTTTGTAAATCTATTTACAACCGATAGGTCTTACCTCATCAGGTTGATGAAATATTCATACCCTCCTCGAGCCCTTACATTCACTGGTCCACAAAGGTCCGAATGCACGAGTTCTAAGGGTTCTTTGGCTCGAAGGCCTTTTCCAGTAAAAGATCTCTTTGTCATTTTTCCCTCGAGACAAGACTCACATGGTGGTAGAGAGTTATCTTCTAACTTGTTTAGAAGTCCGCTCTTAACCAATCTCTCAATCCTATTGAGATTAATGTGGTCAAGTCTTAAGTGCCAAAGATAGGTACTTTGAGAAACACGTCTTGTTCTGTTTGAGTTTTGGCTGTTTTAAATATTTCAGTATTGTAAATAGCCTTAACTCTGGTTGGTTTTAACTTATATATATTATTATTTAAGTTTGTAGAACAAATTTGTACACTTCTTTTAGTAATGAACGCTTCATTAATTTCAAAATAAACTTTGTACATATGTTCAATCAAACAAGAAATAGATATTAAATTCCTCTTGTAAGAGGGTACATACAGAACACTTTCTAAGTATATATATATCTATTTCCAAAAAATAACTTTACATCTCCCACTGCCCTAGCTGAGATGAGCTCTCCTGATCCAACCCGGAGAGTTATCTCACCATCTTCTAGTTGTTTCCAAGAACTAGTTTCCTGAAAAGAACAAACATGACTAGTGGCCCCTGAATCCAGTATCCAAGTAGAATCATTATTCTCCACTATACACGTTTCTAGAACCATTAAATCGTATTTACCTTGATTCTCTTTTCCAGCCTTCTAATAGGCAAGGTACTTTGGGTAGTTCCTTTTCCAGTGCCCATAACCGTTGCAGTAGAAACATTTTCCTTTCTCTACAACGGGCTTTTTACCTTTTGCAGTAGTAGTAGGAGATGTTTTCCCTTTCCCTTTCCCTTTCTTCTTCTGAATACCTTTATTTTTTGGGACAGATTTATTTCCAAAGGTAGATCCCTTTTGGAATCTCCTTTTTGAGGTAGTAGCAACATTTGCCTCTGCCTCAAAACCCTTATTTTTCAATAAGGACTAGTAAATCTATAACTCATTGAGAAGAGTGGTAACATTATAATCTATTTTGTTCATCATGGTGTTAGTTTTGAACTGGAAAAAACTCTTCGGAAAAGATTCCATGATGAGTCCTACTAGGCTCTTCTCGTTCATGACAGCCCCGTTTACTTCCGCAATGTTGAAGTGGACCATCATTTCCAGAACATGTTCTCTAACATTTGTTACTTCTTTCATTCGGTAATTGTAAACATATTTGATAGCATCATGCATAGCTGAGGAGGACGGTTATCCAAACAGAGTTTTTAGTGAGTCCATGATCTCCTTAGTAGTGACCATTTTTTCATGCTTTTTCAATAGTATATTTGATATACTTGCCAAAATATAGACTTTGGCTTTTTCATTAGCCTTGGTCCATCTGTCATGAGCGTCCCGAACAGTTCGATTCGCATTCTGAGCAAGGACTGGAGGACATTCCTCCATTAAAACAAACCTCAAATCGTCGATAACTAGTATAGTGTTTAAATTAGATTTCCAAGTTCCATAGTTATCACCATTAAGTTTTTGCGAAGCTAATAATTGAACTATAGATGCATTCATTGTTGGAAAAAATGAACAAGTTTAATTAGTGAATGTACTCTAAATTTTAATCCAATTTAATTAGCAAGTAATAATGTACCCACATTTCATTATTCTATTTTGCAACGATACTTCAATGAGTCAGAATGGCCCCTACTGAAGGGCAGTCAATCACTCCTTCACTGAATCAGGATACTCTTGACTAAATACTAATACCAAAATAACTCTTATACTTATAGTATTTAGTTACCGTTTCTTTGGTCAAGAGCTTTACTAACACTTAGTAAGTCTTGTAAGTGTATACCCTCCATTTTCGAATCACAAAGATCAAAATCAAACAAGCCCACAAAGGAGAAACAATTGATTGAAAATAGACCTAAGTAACGTTATCCATTTCTAGAGTTCACGGAGTTCCGAATCCTATGTTACAAACCCTCCGAAGGGATAAGCGCCTATAAACGCCAAGCAGGTGCAACATAGGAATCTCACGGTGTGACCTAATGGAAGAGACCGTAGGATGTGTTGACACACACCCCTCACCCACTTACTATGAACTACTTCTCCTATTCACCTTGCTATTGACCCATGCAAACACTTTCCGAAGGGAGGTTACCCAAATAGCAACTCGAAGCCGAGCATGGGATCTCACGTTGTGAACTCTTAGGGACGTGAAAGCTAATGATAACGTATCGTATACATTATTAATCTCCCATTGAAGTGTTGTAATTTTAGTTGGGTATTTACTTGGTTATATTCCGGCTAAATATATACAACCTAAGTTTAGGTGAACAATCCAAGTATAACGTTTATACTAGTTTGTTTTAACCTATGATGTCTAAATGATTTAAGGCAATTTAACTCACCTTACACCACTATCGCATGCTCATAAAATTGGGTTAGACGCCAACTAGATCCCTAGGTAGGAGGTGTCCCATAAACCGTCAACTTAAATACCTCCACCCTTAGACAGGCTGTTGTTGGATGAATTTTGTAAACACTATTTTACAAGATATCGACCTAATTTTAACTATTAAAAGAGGTTGATTTGAGTTGCATTGGTTTTACCCCAGGTGAGCATGCAATTATCTTTGTTATAGATTTTAAAATTCTAATTTATTTTATAACAATTAAAAAATAAACAATTCAAAAAACCATAACATATATATACATTTCATCAATTGATATAACTAATTTATATTAACACTCATGAAATTAAAATAATCATACATACTATATATTATAACATTTATAACATACATAAAATGCATGAAACATGCTTATCCTATGGTGGGTATTTAAATCTATATGGCATACTATATGCACAAATAAATTTAAATTAATTAAACATACATACATAATGCATAAATAATTAAAACACACTAAATTGGACCAGTTCTGGCATTTTTTTTGCATGCAAAAAACTAAATTATTACAAAAATAATTTAAAAAACTGCTCAAACAAGTCCCGAACACTTCGAACCAGCTAGAACTGACTTGAAACACCTCGAAAACGGGCTAAACCAGCTGAAAAAGGGTTGAACCGGTCCAAAAAAGTTGAACTGGTCAAACTTTGACTGAACCGGTCAAAGGTTGACCGGTCAACTTCAACTTCTTCCTCCCGTGAGTTCAACCAGAAGAAAATAAAAACAAAAATCTGCTGCTCTGTTTTCCTTCTTCATGAGCACTTGTCGATCTTCTTCGAAATTTGGTCAAAGTACAACTCAATAAATCCTAAAAAAAATTACAAACTCTTCCCAACTCATTAACGAGCAAAACGCTCACATTAATTACAATAATTGACCACAAATTGAAGAGTAAAAAAATGCCAAAACCAGAAAAACTAATTTAGCTCCCATAAACATTCATCTCATGAATTAAACCCCACAAAGGCAAATTGAGTGAAATTAATTAGCTCTGATACCAATTGATAGATAAATGAGTATGCAATAGAAGTAAATTTGATCAATTTTCACTCTAAGATGCTCAATTTAAAGGATTAAACATGCAATTAAGAAAAAAAACCAAAGGTTCAAGAACACTTACCCTTAAAGCTCCAAATTCTCCTTCAACTCTTAATGAATTTTACTTGGTTGTAGACCACCACAAGAGTCTTCTTTACTATTCTGTGCCGATTTTTCTAAAAATCGATATAAATCCCTATTCGTATGATTAATATTTAAATCATATTCAAATATTATAATTAACTCTATTTGTACGTTTAATTCATAATTAAATGTCGATATATCGTATATATTTGACTTTTGTTACTTAAGCCAAGATTTGAACGGTTCAAACTTATTCACCACATTATCTAAGATTTTAGTCCATTTATAAGATAGTAGAGGGACCTAATGAACCTACAGATCATGAGCTCCAACTATCCGAAATTAACCGGCCAAACTCTTTAACCTAGTTAACCAACATTCGTTAACCAACGGGACACTCCACTAAAGCCCGTAGCTGCACTCTCCTCATTGTAGATATATTTGTGTCCATTTGATATAACCATCATCGATAAGTCAATCCTTCACAGGTTGTTCATAACTTCAGCTTGATCAAATACCGATTTACCTCTAAGTTACATCTTTGCTCCATAAGTACCATTGTCCCTCTAATGAACAATTGATTTAGGATCTAATCACTAAATCCATTCCCTCTAGGGCCAGTGAGAGGATGAGGCTCCTTGTTCAAGTCTTGGGAACAACACTTAAGAGAATAACCTCTTTTCTATCCCTAAGTTGGGTAGAAGTGAATTCCAGCTTGCAAATTCTATGTCCCCAACTATCTACCCGGTCTTATCTCTGAAATGGGAGGAATGTTGAGCAGCACTATTAAGCTTACTCTCACCTATGCAGATCAAGGAATAATTCTAAATAAACAGGAGTTCATAGATAGCTCAAGATTCGAATCAAGTTATTTAGGTCATCGATAAGTGAAATTAATCAGTGTTAATCGTAAACGGTGTTAATACGTAACAGTGGTTATTTCAGGGTCAGTCTTACACAATCTCATTATGTAGAATACCCCCGCTCACATGTCTCTACATGAGCAAATCAGGATCACTTCATTTATGACACTTCATAACATTTGTAACAATCATGAAGCGGGCCGTATTCAATAGTCTCCAGGAAGAGGTACCCAACCTGATCCATGTACTATAAAATATTGAGGCTACTTGCTCGAACTTGATCCTGTTTATGTCTCCACATAAAGTCCAAGTACTTAGATAGTAGCCAAGGGTTCGTAGTTTAATTGGATTTGGAATTAGTAAATAATTAATTCACTTGAATAACTTCATATGTACTAAAATTCACCTATTTGCAAAAACTACGAGAAAACTAACAATATCGTCATCTAACTCTTGCCAGACATCTGAAAAAGGACCAGTTAGCTAAGCCTCCATAAGGAAACTAAGTTCATTCTTTATAGGTTGATGCCTTTTCACAAGGATCACAAGTTACATTTTTCCAAACGAGGCGTGCTCCGCAAAGTAAACTTTTGTCCTACAAGAAAATTTCACAATGAGAAGTTAGGTCTTGATTGCTCGATCTAGAAGAAATAGAGACATGAAAGTTTTAAATGGTGAAGTAGACGTGAACATATTCCAAACAAGAAACACTAAAAGAAACATTCGTCCACCCCAAATGTTGACATCATGACGTCACCACCCCTAAGCAGCTGCCCAATCCTAGGGCCAAGATTATAGTCCCTAAGATCTTTCTAGGATCATCCCTAACTCAATAATTCAGAGTCCTAGGGTCATTCCTACCTGTAGGGTGATGGCAAATCTCAGTCGTTAAGACCTTCAAATTGCTAAGATCTTCCCAGGCTCATCCCTAACTCAATAGTTCAGAGTCCTAGGGTCATCCCTACCTGTAGGGTGACGGAAAATCTTAGTCTCTAAGACCTTCAAATCGCTAAGATCTTCCCGGGCTCATCCCTAACTCAATAGTTCAGAGTTCCAGGGTTATCCCTACCTGTAGGGTGATGGCGAACCTCAATTACTAAGACCTTCAAATCACTAAGATATTCCTGGGCTCATCTCTAACTCAATAGTTCAGAGTCCCAGGGTAATCCCTACTTGTAGGGTGACAGCGAACCTTAGTCGCTAAGACCTTAAAATCACTAAGATCTTCCAAGGCTCATCCCTAACTCAATAGTTCAGAGTCCTAGAGTCATCTCTACCTATAGGGTGACGAGAGCCATAATCGCTAAGATCTTCCCAGGCTCATCCCTAACTCAATAGTGCAAAGCTTCAGGGCCGTCTCTACTTGTTGGGAGACGGCGAATCAACAATTTAAATCTTTGTGCGCTAGGGCAGCAGAGATGCAGTGAGCCAGTAATTCAAATCTTCATGCACCAAGGCAATAGAGAAATGATAAATCAACAATTCAAATCTTCGCGCACCAAGGCACAAGGCAATAGAGAGACGACGAATTAATGATTCAAATCTTCACGCACCAAGTCCATAGTGGAGACGTTAGATCAACCATTGGCAAATATAATTTGAAGGTTCGCGAGTCAAAAAAAGTTGTTCTACTTTAACTAGGATACAAGTTAGCCTACAAATAACGAGGGTAAGTGATTAAAGTAAAATAATGATAATAATAATAATATGAAAGAAGTAAAAAGAAGAAAAGAAAAAAAAATCGCTCAACTCTCGGTCTCTCGCTCAGATCTTGCTCTTTCCATCTCAACTCCCACTTTCTCGCTCAACTCTCGTTCTCTCCCTCAAACTCTCGCTCTCTCCTAGCTGTCGCTCTCACGCTATCTCGCCTTCCGTGTCGCAACTCGTGCCCTCTCCAGAACAAAAATGTATTTTTCTTAGGTATATTCACACTGATCAACGAAGCTTCGGCGAAATCAGTTACCCGATGACAGCACAGCAACTTCGATGCGATACTCTAGCAGCGTTCCGCGGCTCCCGATAGCAGCAGTGGGCGGTGAAGGGCAGAATGAATTGGGATGGAATCGCACAACTCCAGAATAATTGAAGCATCGTGGCTTCGGGTATATATAGCCAAGCACTGATAGGATCCTCGCGCACGATTCGCGGGAATTTCATAAATTTCATGGTATCTAAACCGATTTAGGAATCCTCAAGCCTCGTGAAATCAGTTTTAACTATACCCAAATCTCAAATCCAGATTTTAAGCGAAATCCAAACCATCCAAGCTTCTAGGTTGAAATCATCTTTTGGACTTCAATTCGGATTTTAAAATTTATACCCAAAATTAGCCCATTTCTGCACATTGAGTTCGAACTTTACATGAAATATCCAAACTAAAAAATTTGGACCTCAGTGTCGGTACAAACCATAAAATTTAGTCGATAGCAATATTCGTCCCAAATCTAAATTTTAGTATATTCTAGATTTTTCAAATGCAAAATCACAAATTTAGGTTCCCATCCCTCTAATCAAATCAATTGATGCGTTAAAACCTCAAATTCAACATAAATTAGAGTTTGGTCATGCTCTAGGGTTTACTTCCATTGATAAAATTTGGGTATAATCTTAAATTTATCTCAAAATTCTAGTTATGTGGATTTGGATTCTTGTCCTTAAGCCAAGTCGGATGATGGATAAGACCTCAAGTGTAACTCAAGTTAAAATTAGCCATACGCCAAACCCAAATAAAATATTTTGGGTAAAAACTCAACTCCATCGTGTGTTTTTAAATTAGGTGGAGCACAAGTCGTATCAAAACTGGAAGTCACGCCGAGAGAAAGTAAAAAATTTCGACCTCAAGTTCACGCTTTCAATCAGGCAGCGTAAATAAATAAATAAATAAAGTCCAACATATATGTATATGTGTATATATATGAAATTCGGATCAAACTTATGTACCAAATTCATAGTTTGACTAAATCAACACGTCAAATAGGGTCTAAACCAAGAGCATATGACTTGTATTTTAATTTCAAAATCCACCCACACATGAATGTACATAAATTTCGAAAAGGGAGCATTTGTTAGAGAAGAAATTTTGAGAATTTTGGGGCTATAGAAAGTTTCGGGCCCAAATCCAACTTTAACCCAAACCAAAGAGAAAGTTGGGCCCAAGCCCAATGACCCAGAAACAAGTTGGCCCAAGCCCACGAAAAACCCTTATAAATTGAGGGTCTCCTTCTTCATGAGGGTGGTTGGAAGATTGAAGAAAAGGTGCTGAACCTTTGGAAACCCAAGTTCTGAAGAATTGAAAATTGAAGCTCAAAATCTGAAGACCGAAGCTCCCAAGCTCATAAGTTATGAAGATTGAAGCCTTGAAGTTCCAAAGAACTAAAGATCGAGGTTCCGAAGCACTGAAGTTCTAGAGGCCTGAAGAATCGAAGACTCTGGAGTTGAAGATTTCGAAAGCGAAGGCTCATAGAAGATCTCGAGAATTCAAGTTGCATGTATTTATTACTTTTGAGAGGAAGAATCAAGGGATCAAACATTAGAGATTGTACGCACAAATACTGAAATTAATACTAATACGAAGCTTAAATTCCACGAATTAAATTTCTTCAGAAATCTCGTCGAACAATAACAACTGAAGTTTCAAAGTAAAGTCATAACAATTGCATTGGGTAGCATGTTTAGGGATATTATTTAAGTATATAGCAACATTTTCAAAAAAATTGCAAATTTAGCAAAATCTATTACTGGTGGACTCTATCACTGATAGACTTCTATAAGCGATATAGTCTATCACTGATAAACTTCTACTATTGATATAGTCTATCACTGATAGACTTCAAAAACATAATCTAAATTTTTCTATATTTGCAAATTATTTCACATTGTGCTATATCTACAAATATTTTAGACCTGATTACTATATTTGCAACTACCCCTTTTAATTAAAATAATTTAATCCTCTAAAATTATAGAAGAATGAAAATGAGTATTTAGTAAAATATCAAGGTTAAAAGTTCAAATCTTGAAACAGATAGGAATCATAAAGCATTACAATAATAGTAACAGATAAGGAAACACAAAAACCAATACAAGAATTTTCACTTTTATCAATGCAATAAAACGTCGGAAAAAGTTCAAATTTCGTTAGGAAAACTTGTGCCGACGAAAATTCTTACATCGTTAAAAACATCAGCATATCCATGTCGGGAGAAGTCCCTTCCAACGAAAAACCATTTTTGTCGACATAAATCTACTTCTGCTGATGCAATATATTACGTCGGTAGAAACCTTATGCCAAAGAAAATGAATTTGTCAACATAGATACACTTCTGTCGACACAATATGTTGCGTCGGCATATACTTTATCCAGACAAATTAGAGTTGCGTAGGCAAAAACCTGATTTTTAGAAAATGGAAATTTTCTGGGTTTTATTCAATTTTTGCCGACATTTTATTCTTCATCGGTATAAGTTATTTACAATTTTAAAAATTTATTTGTAATAATTAAATAACCAAAGTTTTATTTTTTATTATTTAATAATTATGTACAAACAAAATTTAATCTTCAAACAAATATAACAAAAATGAACTTATATATTAAAAATAACATTAATGTTCAATACAGTCACTAAAATTCTAAGAACAAGAACATTATGTGACAACCCAACTTTTAGCAACCAATACGTTGAAAAGTCTGAAGGAAAGGAATAAAAGACCATATTGGACGCATGGTCAAGACTGAAGTAACGCATAGTAAAAGCGGACGTATAGGAAGTACTCAAGCACTTAAAGGGAAAGAAGTAAGACGCATAGACTTCTATTATAGGATATTTTCAAGTGTTGGAAAGTAAAAGGTTGTGAAGTAGACATAAAAACCATGGTGGACGCATGCTAATTCATCTAAAGAGAAATAGTTAAATATAAGGCAAATGTTAAAAGAATAACCTTGGAAATAATCAATGAATGACTAAGGATAGGAAGATGGTCATGGACACAGGATGGAAGTGAACGCAACAGGACCAACGCATCGAGGAAGAGCTTGAGAAGGATTTGTTGTCATTGATACCTAGCGGTATTGTGTAGGCACTGGATTGTAATAGCGCGGCTATACGTTGAAGGTGATCACGAATGGTTGTTGTGAGCTGAAGTAATAGCCGCGTCGACGGGAGAAGAAACGTATTTGGCTTATCATGCGTTGAAATCCCTATGCGTTGAGACAGTTATCTCTACGTGTCAAAGACAGTAGTGTAGTTGTTTAAGAGCTAGACAAGTGAGTAGGGAAGCTCAAACCTTAGAGGAAACTCAATAAATGCATGAGGACGTCGTATGGATTGAATGGCTGTCAATTTGAAATATTGGACAAATAAGATAAGTTATAAAGGCCAGGTGGCTTCATATAAACTTGACACCTTAAAATAAGGATGTGTTAATAAGGTATGTTAAGTGTTTCATGCAAGGCGACACTTGGACTAATGCATGATTAGTTAGACATGCAGAGCAACTTGTAGCAACCAAGTGGTAAAAGGAGAAGGAAAGATGAATGGCGAGCCGCTATAAATAGGACTCTGAGGGGGAAAGTAAGGACGGATGACTCTGGAGTAAGAAATCTTGAGAAAAGGGAAGGAAGAAGGTATTCTTGATAAACTTAGTCATCCGATAATAAAGGAAGATGTCTTGCCTCGGGGTCGGCCTTGCGTTGAGAATAACATTATGTTTAAGGTAAACGCCGCGTCCAAAATTGGATGATGCGTTCAAGTTAGGCTTTACATCCAAGAGAGGTCAACACATCCAGAAAAAGGAAAGAGTTAGGAAGCACCTTGAGTTAATTATCAACCTTGCGTTTTAAAGCCAGGGTTGCGTCCAATCAAACTAACAGAAGAACGTCAATCTTGCGTTCCAAAGTTAGAACGCTACGTTCAATTGAGCTACCAAAGGGTGGAAGCAGCTACCTTGTGGGTTAGAAGCTGAAGCCTTGCGTTTAAGAAGCTCGGGAAAACAGGGATTTTGAAGGAAAAAGGGAAAAATTCCTTAAGAGATTTGTGAGTGACTCTTTCCTTTCTTCGAAAATGAATTTTATTAAAAATGTTGTTACGTGATACGGCTTTGAGATGACTGTTTTTGTGAAAAGCATAATGTTTGAATATATTGTTCAAAAGGCATGTTTTACTTGATTGCTTTATGATAACGAAAGGCATTGCAAAATATTGTTTATCAAGGAACATCTTGTTTTCTGCAAAAGATTTAGATGAACTATTTATGTAAATTGATGGATAAAATGTTTTAGAGGAGGCTCAATGCTAATAAGGCATGTGAGTTTCCCCGGCACCCAGTACTTGGGTAACCTGCTTATAAAATGTTTTAGAGGAGGCTCAATGCTAATAAGGCATGTGAGTTTCCCCGGGACCCAGTACTCAGGGACATGAGAAGGTACTTGGGCAACCCGCCATATTCCTATGTGTACATAGAGGTTATATGCTGGTGCGTTGAGTCTTGCTCCGCATCGAGCCTTATTCGTTTTCGACATTGGAGTGTTGAGTTTTGCTTCACTTCAACTAAGGGAAAAATATTGCAACTAAACTGTTTTCTTATGATCTATTGAAAATCATGTACGAGTTGATAACGATTTTATATGTTTTAGAACGGATTCACGAGATTGCAAGGTTTGCGAAAGAACTGTTTTAGTTGAACTCTCGTGTTAAATCCTTATTTTATATGTATTGTTTTTGCAAGCCTCTGTTTGAACTAAAGATAATTTTTACAAAACCAGTCACTCACGGAGCTTTTAACTCACGCTTTCCTATTTTATTTTATTTTCCAAGTAGCAAGCGAATTCGGGATGCTTTACCTACGCAGAAACCTCGTCTAGGCTGTTTTTGGCGGAAACGGTTGGACAGTGAACCTTTCATAGGAGTCAAGGTTACTGTCTTCACATCTCTTCTCAGGTTAAAGGAGGAAAATCCGGGAAGGGGTGTGACACATTATATACAATTAAGTTTGAGCATTACTATGCTTCTTACAAATTTTTGTAATTGATTAGTTAATTAATTTAATTATTAATTATTAATTATGCAAGATTAATTTATCAATTAATGGAAAAATCCAAGGTTATTGCATGAAATCTTGAACATGTATGTAGTTGACATACAGGTGAATCATGTTCAAGAAATAACCTAAAGGTCTATAGTATATGGATAAGGTTGGTTGCCTTATCTTGGTGACACTATGGATACGACCCACTTTGTAATAGTTACAAATGATTTGATCCAAATCATTCATGTAGAGACATGTAAGTGGGGGTATCCTATACAAGAGTTTGTATAAGACCAGATAGCGAAATATTTAATCTCTCTTTGTAAATCCGTTAATTGATGAGATTAATATTTCATAGGATGATCATGTGCAACTCGATCTTAATCCTGAGTGAATTATGAACTCCTGTCTGTGAGGTCGGTCCTTTGATTTGCATGGGTGAGAGTGGCCTGAGTTTCCTACTCAATAAGTCTACCATTTTGGGGATTTGACTAAATGGGGAACTGGAAACATAATTTCACAAGATGGAATTCATTCCTTCTCAGATAGGGTAAGTAGATGAGTAATTCCCTTAAGTGCTGATTTCAGGTCTTGAACAAGGAGCCCCACCCTCTCACTGGCCCGAGAGGGACTTAGTTTATGGTTGGACCATAAACAATTTGTTCACTAGAGAAATCAGTGGTACTTGATAATAAGAGGTAATTATAGGGGTAGAACAAACATTTGACCTAGTTGTTGAACAACTCGTGAAGGATCGACTTACTTACATTGATTATATCCATGGACACAACTTGTCCTATAGTGTATAAGAATCCAACTATGGGTCTATAGTGGTTTGCCCTGTAGTTAATGAATGAAGATTAATTTGATTAAAGAATTTAATTAATTAACCTAGGATCATTGGAGCTTATAATCTATAGGTCCATAAGGTTCCCTTGTTAGCTCACCACGGACCAACAAGGATTAACTATGTTGAAAAAACTTTTGAAATGTTCAAATTTATGAGGGAAAATATTAATTGTATTGGATACAATTCATTACATGATTTACTATAAAGTTTATTTGAATAAGATTCAAACTATAACTTTATAATATGGAGAATTAATTTATTTGAATATAATTTAAATAATTAATTATTTATTTGGATGAAATCCATATAAATAAATAGAGGGAGAATTAATTAATTAATTAATTTGAATTGGATTCAAATAATTAATTATTTAATTTGAATGAGATTCAAATTAAAGATTTTGCAAAAAATAAATATTTAAATAAGATTTAAATATTTTAAACCATTTAATATAAGATATTATTTGGATAAATATTTATTAATATTGGATATTATTAAATATTTAATTTAAAATCTCTGCAGAGAGGTTATCCTAATAGGATTATGAGTAACCCATAGAGTTCTATAAATAAAGCCCTTGGGAGCCCTCATAGAACACACCTCTTTACAAGAAAAATCTCTATGATTACTAACTCTCCTTCTAGAAATTCTCCCATCTCCCAATTTTCTTAGAAAAGTTAAGAGAAATTTCTTCTCATTCTTTCAAGAAGCTGTTCCCACGAACTGGATCCTTGCCAGAGTCATAGCAAGGAAAGTCTCTTGGAAAAGGAACACTAGAAGGAGAAGACTATCGGTTCGAGGAGAGATTTTGCTGAAATTATGGATCGACAAAGGTATGTTGTTTAATCTATTCTTAACTTTTTGTATTTTTAGTTCTTTCAAGAAATCAAAGAACGCGATCACATGCTTCTACCGGAATTCAATTTCCCTTCAATATATAATTAAATTTGAGCATTACTAGACTTCTTACGAATCCTAACATTCCCTAAGCCAAAATAAATGAGTTTCTAAACCAAAAAGAACTTCTTAGAAATCCCCTATACAAAAAAAAAAGTCTACATTCCCTACGACAAAATACTTGGAATCCTAAACCAAAATAACTTCTTAGCAATCCCCTATACAAAAAAAAAAAAAAAAAAAAAAAAAAAAAAAAAAATTGACATCTAAGCCAAAATACTTAAGATGCTAAACCAAAAAAATTAATCATCTCAAAATCTTCCTGCAATCTCCAAAAAAACAATATTTGAGAATTCACAAGTACAACCTGAAATAGGAAAAACAAATATTGTTAAGAAATATATAAAGAAAAATGAATTAAAATGGTTATAAGACATAACTCAACTCCCAAGCTATGAACATCTTGTTAATGGTTATAATTAAAACATGAACACCAAGAACAACCATTTTACTATCTAAAAAGTGATTAAAATTGTTATAATTAAGACGTGACCCCTCCCCCCACACATTACAAGCACGACATAAATCCACTTAAACAAGCTCTCACGCTCTCTCTCTCAATCTATCTCTCTCACTCTCCCTCTCGGTATCTCTCTCTCGCTCTCCCTCTCGATCTCTCTCTCTTTCTCTCTCTTGCTCTCCCTCTCAGTCTCTGGCTCTCGCTCTTTCTGCAATCGCTCAATCTCGCTCTATCTCTCTCACCATCTCACTACATATATATTCAACAGTATATTCAACAATGCTACACACGTACTCAAGAATATATTCAATTACTCCAAAAATCAGCACATAGAACTTAATGTTAATCAACCTAATCTAAACACTTTACAAAAAGCACTTACTGAGAGTTTAAAGAAGGGGAAAAGGGAGGCAGCACTGACAAGGAGGGGCGGGGATGGGAACCAGCAACCGCATGCGTGGAGAATGAGCCAGTGGCGTCGGAGAGGTCTGCTTGCATGGATGGGAAGGCAGGCGATGGCTGTCGGACAGCTCTGCATGCGTGGATGAATCCGTTCAACCGTCGATTTAGGAAAGGAAAATGTTGAAAGAAAAATCGAGGGGAAGGGGGAAAAGTTAGACTGCGCAATCGAGGGAGAAAAGGGGAAAAAAAGGGGAAAGGGTCTTTTTAGATTAACTTTTTCGGACGTACGTTTGCGTCACCATATGCCCAAATTTTCGTCGGCATAGATCCATGAAAAATGGCATTTTTTTTTAGGGCAACTTTTGTCGATGCGTATTTGCGTCGGCATGGGCCTAATATTGCGTCGGCATAGATCCAGGGAAAAAAACGTATTTGTTTGTTCTATATTAACTTTTGTCGACGCAAATTTGTGTCGCTTAAGTCCCATCTGTC
This sequence comes from Citrullus colocynthis, assembly GCA_031780015.1. NCBI lineage: Eukaryota > Viridiplantae > Streptophyta > Magnoliopsida > Cucurbitales > Cucurbitaceae > Citrullus > Citrullus colocynthis. The sequence goes on from QLSR01000086.1 coordinate 30,396, forward strand.
GTCAGCATATATATGTAAAAAAAAAAAAAAAAAAGTCTTCTTTTGTCTATTTTGGCCAACGAATTGGACTTGCGTCTAGAAAAGACTGTTTTTGCCGACGAAAATGCATGCGTCGAAAAAAAAAATATCGAAATAAGTAAAAATTCTTGTAATGAATAAGTTCAATACAGTTAATTATTCAGTAACACAGTAACAAGTGATAATAGAGCAGTAATAATTTGTAGCTTATTATGGTTCAAAATATGTATAGAACACATTTAGAACTTAAAAGTCTGTTGATAAAATTGTGTGCTTATAACTACTGTTGGAGAACCATAATTATTTAATACTACTTTACACATAACACCAACCAAGTCAATAATATAAAGACAACACACTACTCTATCTTATGTTTTGTTTCTAGAAGATCAAGTCTTTTCTCCTTTGGCAATAATTTCTCTCACCATCCTTTCATACGTACTCATCTTCTTCATCTTCCTCCTCTTCATCCAGCTCCATCTCGTCGTCTTCTTCATCTTCATCCTCTTCTTCCAGCTCTATCTCGTCATCTTCTTCAGTTTTCGATTGGTAGCCCATGATGGTTGTTGATGATGAGGGCAGCTGCTTTCTCGCTTCCCCCACGATTTTCATGATTTCTTCCACACTTTGATGAGAGAAGGTTTGATTATCCCTCTTGTAATAGATTGCTTGGGCTGGTTCTGTCAGTTGCCGTTGCAAGTTCTTTAAAAACCACGGATGACTCATGATCTCTTTTACCGAAATTCTCTGTCGTATTTTCTCCATAATGTAAGAATTACCATTCAAGAGAAGCGGTATAAGCTAACATCTTAATGATCTACGTACAAAATTGGAAAGAAAGGAGGTGGCTTTGCTACGTTTTACAAACTGAAATTTTCACGTACTATACATAGGTTTTTTCTTTTCTTTTTCTAACTTTGTGGCATATGATAAAGTGAAGATAATTTTATATTTTGGCATTAAACTTCAATAGATTTGATTTGCATGTGGTAGGGTCTATCAAGGTTGATGGAAGTCCCTACACCACCATTGCACCATGTTAGAAGTTTCAACTCAGAATATCAAACAAAACTAACAAAGTGAAGAATAATGAATTTTGCATGGGAAATGAGAAGAACATAGTAGTTTGTCAGAGAATACCTTGGAGGGATTTCGGACAAAGACGCAAGAGAGTAAGTGTCGACAATCTTGAGATATATGAACATAGTCTGGTATTTTATAGCGTCCAGACATTCTTCGCTGCAGAAGAACAAAACCGAAGTGAGAAAGATGATGACTTTACTAATTAAATTAGTATACAACAAGCTAAGGGAAGTAATGGAGGATGACCTTAATAGTTTTCTGGAGGTTTTTAGTATCGTTGGCGTCTTCGAAAGGATATGCAGCGACCAACATAACATAGAGAGTAACTCCACATGACCATACATCTGCCATCTAAAACACAACAGAAGAGAAGACAATAAGCCATTATTTCAATGTTTAAATTACGAGAATCTATTTTTGAATTATAAATAGAATGCATAATTAACAACTACTGTACCTTTCCATCATACTGTCCGTGAGATACAACCTCTGGTGCTGCGTAAGTTGCAGAACCAACATTTGTATTTGGTTTTGAATGCAACTACTCGCAAGAAATTGACAATACAAGAAGCATAAGTATAAGAACACATGTTCAATTCAAATGAGCAAATTAATAAAATCCTCATATTCAAAGACCTTGGAGAAGCCATTATCACATATCTTAAACTGTGGGGCTGGGCTTCCATCTAAAAGAGTATTGTCTAGCATCAAATCTCTATGACGACCTATTTGCTGCATAAAGCATTGTGTCAAACAAAATATGGTATAACATTTTTAAACAAGACACAATATGGGGCTCAGTATGTTGCATGCAGAACTAATAACATTTGTATTTGGTTTTGAATGCAATAAGGATTACTACTCACAACAAATTGACGATAGAAGAGCATAAGTATAACATGTCTATTTGAAATAAGCAAATTAATAAAACCTTGGAGTAGCCAAAATCACATATCTTCAAGCGTTGGGATTTCCTTCCGTCTAAAAGGATATTGTCTAGCTTCAAATCTCTATGACATATTTGCTGCATAAACCATTTTCAATCAAACAAAAATATGGTATATATAACATTTTTAAACAACTAACCATATAAGATTTTTTTTTTTTTTTTTTTTTTTTTTTTTTTTTTTTTTTACCATTGAGTGAATATAATTGACTCCAGAAATCAGTTGCTGGAAGTAATGTCTCGCCTGCAACAAATAAGATCGAAAGAGTACTTAAACAATCTCACAAACCTACAAAATCCTTCTCTTTGGGTTTGGATGTCAGGCCCACCACTATCTATTAACAATGCTTCAGCACCTAAAATTAATTTTTGAAAATTGTATTTATTTTCTCATGAATTTCTTACCACAATTTTCATCTTTCTCCAATAAAAGAGTTGAATCCTTTAGTCAAATTCTAAAAAAATAAGTTAAGTATTTTTTTTAATTTTAATTTTTATTTATTTATTTATTATTATTATTATTTTTTGTAGCTTTCAAAACTCGACATTATTTTTTAAAATATTGGTAAAAACTAAAAAGAAAAAGGCAAAAAACATGAAGGTAAAGGAGTGTAGACTTAATTTTCAAAAATAAAAAACAAAAATTGTCATTAACGTCAAGCAAGCTTAGGTTGGTAAAAAATTTTGTTTTTTCTATTCAAATAAGTGAATTGTAGTTTGCTTTTGTACTTTTGGGCTTGGCTGCAACACTCTTTGATTCAAGAGTTGATTTAGTTTTCATGTTAAGTTGCTTATTTTGGCTTAACCTTCCATCCTAAAGACAGAAGGTTTGAATTCTCAGTACTTGAAAAACAAAAATAAGTTGCTTATTTTTGTGTTTAGAGATAATTTAGAATGATTGGGTACTTATACTACTAAGGTCAAATCATATTTGGGAGTGATTTTAAAATCATGAAAATAACTTTTGTCATTTTTCAAAATTATTTTGAAAGATGTTTTTTTTTTTTTTTTCATCATTCAACATCAATTTTCATAATGGCTGTTTTCAAATATAGCAAATTGAACTAAAATATTTACAAATATAACAAAATGTCATTGTTTATCTCATTTTGCTATGTTTGCCAAATGTATATCACTATCTGTCGATAGATATTTTGCTATATTTAAAAATATTTATAGCATTTTTGCCATTTAAAACAATTACCTTTTTCTTAATATAAAATTTGCATTAAAAGTGTAAAATTTGTGTGATTAAATGTGTGTTTTAGAGTCTTTTGAACACAACAAAAAGTGATTTTAGGAATTTAAAAATCACTTCCAAAGATGCACTAAATTGTGTTGAAATGCTTTCTGGAAGGGAGCGTTTTTTGTGTAGTTAATTAGCAAAATCAATTGATTAGTCAATTCATGCCTAAAGGTAGTTTGGATTGACTTAAGAAAAAAATATTTTTCAAAAAGCACATTTTTTATTTATAAAAACTTATTAAAATGCACTTAAAAAGCTATTTTGAGTGGTTGCCAAACACTCCAATTTCTTTCAAAATAATTTATTTTTAAATTAAACACTTTAAAATGTGTTCCAAACACACACTAAACTTTGTGCATTCTACTTTTAGTTTTTGTGAGCGACGAGGATGAACCAAATTGGCTAATGGCTTTAATTACCAAAACAATGATTATCTATACTTGTGCTTATGGTGATACTACACGTGAAATTAGTTGCTCAATTTCTTCGAATATATTTCTGTTTGGTATAATGTATTTGTGGGGCTTAGAATTAGGGGACTAATAGTTTTTTGAATACAAGATATTTATGTTGTGATTGATCACGTGAAAATCAATTGCCTGAATTTTTGAAATACAATATATTTATTTTTTAGGCGAGTGGATTTGTAGGGCTTAGATGTAATTTGGGATTGTTTGTAGCTTTTAAAATAATGGATGTGTGCTTTTAAAAAATTCAACCATAGTTTGAAACAAGTTAGTGTTTGGTAAATTTCAATTTTAGATTTCAAAATGTTAGTTACATATTTAGTATATATATTATTGTATTTTAGATATAATAACTAAATAAACATACTCTTCAAATAAAATTGTTTAATAATGTATAATATCTATATAAACCTACTATCATAATTCCTGATTTTTGTAATAATTTCAAATACTTAAATAATTATTTAGAATGTTATGCTCTCCAAATGCATTTCATGCTCATTCTAAATTAACTAAAAATGAAATATACATAGTTTTAGATATTATTTCTTTAATTACTTCATTTCATTGAAAACATTTACTACTTAAACAAAATATAAATATATATATATATATATATATATATATAATCAAATTTTAAATTTTATCAACAAAATTATGCCATAAGCCATGTGCATCGTAGGTATCCTATTAGAGTAGCTAATATTTTGTATTATTTAGTGTTTTATATTATGTTATTTAGTTTATATAAAATGAAACTTCCATGATCTCTCTATTTCTTTTGATGGTATAAGAGCCCTAACTAAGCATTCTTCCTCTCCATGAAAAAGGAACAACCACCGGTTGCAAAATAGAATATTTGGTCGTCGAAGTCAATATCGGCCAGTCATCGGCTCTGGTGAGGACTTCCAAACTGTAAGGCCGGAAAGTGGAAACTCATTTTAATTTGAGGTTTTCCTCGTCGATTATTTTGGGTGGAAGGTTATCTTATAATTACTCTATTTTTTTTTAATTAAGTTTTTTAGTTACTTAAATTGTTTTAGTTAATTAGTTTAAATAATGGCTGGTTTATAGCCTTTAAATACGGGTTCCTAGGTTGTAAGAGGCATTAGTTCTAGGAATAATACAAGAGTTCTTGAAGAATTCTCCGAGATTGTGTTCAAGAAATTAATTTTATAAGCTCAAGACAAATGACACATTCAACCAAGCATAAGTCTTTGAGCTATTCTAGCACTTCGTACTCCAAAGAAAGATGGATTTTGGCGAATGTGCATGGGTAGCTGAGCCATAAACAAAACCACAATAAAGTATAGATTTTTTATTCCCAAATCGTTAGATTTAATTGACCAACTAAATGGTGCTATTGCTTTTTCTAAGGTTGACTTTAAAGGTGGCTAGCATCAAAGAAGGATCCAACGTGGGTAAGTGAAAGAGGACATTCAAAACTCATAATGGTCTCTTGAAATGGTTAGTTATGCCATTTGATTAGGTTTTACGTCTTTTCTGTAATATATTTTAGTGGTATATTTCGATGACATTTTAGTATACAGCTAATCTGAAAAAGAACACTTGTAACAACTTACAACTCCTCTTCAAACTTTGAAGCAGGATGAATTGAATGTTAATTTGAAAAAAAAAATGCTCCTTTCGGCAATCAATAATACATTTTTTGGGTTATATAATTAGTCCTCAAGGCATAGTTATAGATCCAAGAAAATTCAAACAATAAAAGATTGGACAAACCTTGAAAACTGTTAAAGATATTCAATGTCTTTTAGGATTAGCATCTTTCTATGAAAATTCATTAAGAGGATTTTAGTATTATAGTCATGCCTTTAACTGAATGTTTAAAGAAGGTTAAGTTTAGTTGGATTGAGGTTCGACATAAAAGTTTTGAAACATCAAAACTTAAATCGTGTTCAACCTTGGTTTTAATGCTAAAGTTTTTGAGGTGGTTGTCGATGTTTATGGAACTTAGGTAGGAGTTGTCCTATCCCAAGAGAATCACCCAATTTAGTAATTTAGTGAGAAGTTGAGCAAAGCTAGGCAAAAATAGAGTACTTACAAACGAGAACTTTATGCTCTCATTCTATCTTTAAAACAATGGAGATACTACTTTTTAGGAAAATAGTTTATACTATTTATCTCTTAAATTCTTTCATACTCTAAAACACATCAATAGAATGCATGCTAGGTTGATTACTTTTTAAAAAAAAAAAAAAAAAATGATTTTCTTATAAAATATAGGATAAGAACCATTAACAAAGCTATTGATGCATTAAGCAGAAAACATTAGTAAAATTTTTTATTGATTCAATAAAAAGTTGCCTATTAATCTTTGGTGTATTAAACCGTACGTTGAAAGATATCTATGTATAAGTTTTCAACAAAAGATTTTAGTATGGTGCAATTTACAAATTAATCGTAGATTTCTTTTTTTTTTAATATCTTTAAAATATTTTTTTAATATTCAAATATTTTATCATCATAAACTATTGTGTGAAGACTAATATTTATTTTTGTATTTAGAAACTCTTTCTTCGTGTTACTAAGCTTTTATTTAAATGTGAAATGTGAAATTGTGGACTAAGTATAAACAAATATACTTTATATGAGAATGATCAAGTTTTTTCACATATGTGATCCAATTGTTAGCATCATTTCTAATGCTGATGACTATCAGTTAGTTGAAGGATATTTGTTTAAAGGGAATTTATTGGGCATTCCACATACTTCTGTAAGGGAAGTTCTTATTTGCGAGCTACGTGTTGGAGGGTTGAGTGGCCAAATTGGAAGAGATGTGGATAACTTTGTAAAACATTGATTTGTCAGTCAAACGGCCGAGGACCAATCTCAAAATACTGGATTATGTGTGCCATTGCCATTGCCAATTCCTATTTCTATATGGGAAGACTTATCTCAAAACTCAAAGAGGAAATGATTCTGGGATGGTGATAGTGGACCAGTTTAGTAAAATCCCCCACTTTGTGGCTTGCAAAAAGATAATGATTTTCGTGGGCATTGCCAGGGACATTGTAAGGTTGCACAGTATTTCCAAAACCATAGTCTCCGATTGTGATGTGAAGTTTTTAAGTCACTTTTGGAGGACCTTGCGGAAGAAGTTCAACACTAGATTATGTTTTAGCTCCACTAGCCATCCACAAACAGATGGACTAACAGAAATAACCAACCAAACTCTATGCAACTTAATTCGCTGCTTTTGTGGAGACAAACCAAGACAATAGTACTGCATAATACCCACAAGCAGACTTCTCTTATAACCACATGAAGAATAGACCTAACTTCCTTCATTCATTTTGGATTTAGCTCAATTACATTCTTCTTTGTGTTACGTTTGTTATGTTGGCTATATATATTTGTTTAAGACTCCTGACATTTGCTTATTGAGCAGTTTTGTGGCTGTCTTAATGTCTCCACGAGGACATGTCTCAAAAGTTGCCCTTCAAATGGTTGATTCTAGCAAATATTTCCTTCATTATTTAAATCATTCTGTCGATTATCTTTTCTAAGATGTTTTCCTTTTTGGTGCTTTGCCAATTATTTGTGAAAATACTTTCCATCTTTCCACTGTGCTATTTAAGCCTAAGTTGTTTGTGTGCTAGAGTTGCTGCTTCATTCATATTATCTATTTGTGGCTGGAGTTTATCAATAGTGGCACTCACTGTGTTTGTTGGAGAAGATCGTTTGAGTTTCTATTTGTGGCAGTTTGTTCTTCACCGTGTTCTTACTAGAACGTTTTAGTATTGCAAAGTTATTCGATCTTAGGGAGGGCTAAGTTCTCATGTGAAAGGAGTTGATATATTCAAGTGAAAGAGAGTCTCACATACTTAGGGGGAGCCTAAGTCCAGGTGGGAGGGAGTTTCACATCTAGGGGGAGCCTAGATGATTAGCTAAGTTAGGCTCTACGTTGTAATTGCTTAACTTTTTCATATTAGTGGATTATTGTTTCGGGTACACTGCCCCCTAGACGTAGATAGTTTCACTTAACTGGATTACCAGTTATCGTGTGTTTATTCTTAATTCTCTATTTTCTTCTTTTGTTGTTGTCTCTGACTATGCTAGGATGTGTTACATGACATTTGCATTTAGTTTGTTGAATTAGCCTTGAAATTTCACTTTGGATTTGAATCAGGAATCTGAGGAGATGGCTGAACTGTAGAAAAATACCACCAAGAAGTGCATAATCATTTGGACAAAACCTATGACAACTACAAGAAGGCACACCAACACAAATGTTCTCAAGTATTTGAGGTTGGACATCTAGTCATGGTTCACTTAAACAAGAATAAACTTCCAAGAGGAACTCGTACAGAGCTTCACTTGAGAAACATTGGACCTTATCCCATTATGGAAACATTTGCAGACAATGGTTACAAAGTAGATTTACCACCTTCATATTAGATCTCCACAAATTTTAGTGTCTTTGATTTCTTCCCTTATCATGACGCCTTCCAACTAGCACCCTGATAAACTTGAGATCGAATTTTCTTCAAGAGGGAGGGAATTGATATAATTAGAGACTAAATTTCTCTTAAGTTTTGGGTCAAAGGTTTTTTTTTTTTACAAAAAGAATACGATGGGTCGGGGGTGCACCCGAATATCTCCACTAGGTGGACACCTTCTTAGCACCCTTACCATCTCCCTTTCATTAATATTCAATAAGCACATAGAGATTACAAAAAGTTGGAAGGATGTGCTAGAGATAAGCCCAAGCAAAATTAATTTTTACAAAAAGCATTGAGATTTGAAGCAATGATTGAAGGGTTGTAATCCTTAAAGATATGTGCTTTGTGAGTCCATAAGCTGGTAAGAATGCAAATGTCCTCCACTATGTCGATGCTACTTCTAAGGACATTTGAGAAAATTCGTCGGTTTCGCTCGTTCCATAATGTCTAGAAAGCCGCAACGATCAGATTAAAACATGATGATCTTTTTCTTGGAGTTTTGTTTAATCGCGAGCATTTCTTTACAAAGGAAGTCGAGTGAACTATGGTTGTTGTGCCACCCGATTTCCGAAGCCACCTTAGACCAAACAGTGGAGGCAGTGTTGCACCGTAGGTAGAGATGATCCATCGCTATTCTTTAATTCTAACAGAGGATACACCAGTTGGGGTTTAGCATGAATTTTGGAAACTTTTTTTGTAAATTCTCCATAGTGTTGATGCTTTTGTGGGATAAAGTCCAAAGGAAGAATTTACATTTTTTTTTTATATATGATTTCAACAACTTCTTGTATTTATCAACTTCAAGCAGTGGGGTCGATCTGATTGATTGGTCGAAGAATGCTCCTTTGACGGTTGAAGATTTGAATGTCCCATTGGAGGCAATTTTCCATATAGGTTTATCTCTTCATCTACTGTCATTACGGGGGTGAAGCTACCTTTGATAGTGTTTCAGTGATTCAGCTCTCTTTCCCTTAGTGGTTTCTAGGGTGTATATCACAATCCAATTTCTTGTAGCTTCATGCTTCTTTGATTGTTCTGTTTGGAATCTATGAAAAAGCAAACAATCTGATTTCTTGTAGCTTCATGTTTCTTTGATTATTCTGTTTGGAATCTGTGACAAAGCAAACAATCTAGGGAAGTTCTCAGCCAGGGGGCTCTTTATGTGCCAAATGTCTTTCCAAAAGGAGATTTGTTCTCCGTTGTTTATCTTCAAGATAAGTGGGTTTTGAACCAGTCGAGACCTTTGACAATAGACATCAAAGGGGATTTAGTGCTACAGTACCTACTTGTTGCAAGAATTTCCGCTACATAATTGTGCTTGTATTTAGCAAGGATCAGTCTCTTCCAGAGAGAGTTTTCCTCTTCATGGAATCTCCAAAGCCATTTGCAGAGTAGGGAGAAAGATAGTGTCTTCCAAATTGTTTATGTTGAAACCACCTTTGTCTTTTGGGGAAGTTATCGTAGCCCAATTAACGAGGTGTGTACTATAACCACCACCTTTGTCTTTCCGAAGGAAGTTTCTCCAGTGCTTTTCAATGTTTTTGTAAACCGATATGGGGGCTTTGAAAACTGTCATCATGTATTTAGGAAGGTTGGCTAGGGAGGATTGGATTAGTGAGAGTTTCCCTCCTTTGGAAATGTAAGAGTATTTGTAGTTGTTGAGTTTCTTTGGATTTGCTTGGTGATTGGCTCCCAAAAAGCTTTGGAATGTGGCTTGCCTCCAAAAGGGACTCCCAGGTAGCTTATAGGGAGAAAATGGTGAGTTAAGCCCCATCTTTTTGCTATCTCCTCAGCTCCGGTTCTACTGACATTTACGGCTGATAGATTGGACTTGTTCATGTTGATCTTGAGCCCGATTGCAACTTCGAAGGTTTTGATGGTGTTCTGTATATTTTCTAGTCCTTCATCATTATGTTTGGCAAAAACAAGTATGTTGCAACAAAAAGTAAGTGCATTAGGTGGCAGTTATTTGATATATATACTGCTCTGATTTTTCCTTTTTTCTTCAAACTTTTTGAACAATTTACTAAGATAATCCATTGCGATGACAAATAAGAAAGGAGATAGCAGGTCACCTTGTCTAATACCTCTGTTTGGTTTAATGCACCCCCCCAGTTTGCCATTTATGAGAATGGAGTATTGAACACTAGATATGCACGCTAAAATCCATTTTCTCCACTATACAGGGTAGCCTTTTTTGTTTAACATAAAGTCGATGAACTTCCAACTAATTTTGTCAAAGGCTTTTTTGATATCCAGTTTTATGACAAAGCCTTTCACTTTTTTTATTCTCTAATAGTCAATGGCCTCGTTTGCCATAAAGATGGCATCGGTGATCTGTCTGTTTTTTACAAACGCCAGTTTATTTTCAGATATGGATAAAGGAAGTGTTTGATTAAGTCTCCCCATAAGGGTCTTGGCAATAATCTTATAAAGAGATACTATGAGACTGATCAGCCTGTAGTTCATGTCTTTGAGGCATATCTCTTTTTTGGCAATCACAATATAAGTGTCATTGACATTGTTGTTCACAATACTAATTTGAAAAAAAGTCTTGGAACACTTTCATAATATCAGGCTTGAATGTGTTCCAAAACTTTTTAAAAATTTCCTTGGTGAAGCCATCGGGGTCGGGGCTTTGTTGTTGCCAATGGATAGTAGAGTCGCATGAACCTTTATTTCGATGAAAGAGTTGCAAAGAAGGGATTGTTGGGATTGATTTATGGGTTGCCAATCAAGGTTATCAATAAACCACTGATCTTTTTGTTTGCCAACATATATTTCTTTGAAATGTTACATAAAGACAAAACATTTTCTATAGAGCTATTGGTGATGCAACTGTTACCATTTTCATCAAGTATTTCAGAAATAAAACTTCGCGCTGTCTAGCCGTACAGACTTTGTTGAAAAAAGCTGAATTTTCGTCTCCATCTTGTGGCCAAAGTCTCTTATATCTTTGGGCCCAATATTGAGCTTCTTTAGTAGGCTCAGAGCTGAGACTAATTTTCAACGAAGTTCTTCGAGCACTATCGACATCGCTAAGGTTTTGTTGCTTTCAAGCTTATTAATCCTTTCAATTTCCTAGATTCACAATTTCTTCTCTTCATTTGTCTTTCTGTCTTGCCTGCCAATTTTTTATTATACTTGAGAGTTGTTTGAGCCTCCTGTTAAAAGCATAACCTGGGAATCCAACTTGACTAGTAGAGTCCCACAAATCTTTTACATTTTTGTTAAAGCTATAAAGATCCAGGTTGACATTGTTGAATTGGAAAGGACTAGGGCCCCAACAAAGTTGTGAATTCTCAAGAATGAGAGGATAGTGGTCTAAGGTAATTCTAGCCAATGTTCTAGTAAAGTGAATGGTGAATCTCTCTTCCCATTAAGGAGTATATAGAAATCGGTCCAATCTTGATAAACTAGCGTGAGCTCTGAGATTTAACCATGTAAACTTGCCATTTGTAAGGGGATGTTCAATGAAGCCGAGACTATTCATAACTGAGTTAAACTTTTTCATGTTGTATTTAACTAGGTTAGTGGCTGATATCTCATTTTCCCATCTGATGACATTGAAGTCGCCTCCCAATATCCAATTCGGCGAGCACGTGTTGTTGAGACTAGAGATCTCCTCTAGAAATTTGTTTCTATCTTTTCTTTTGGCAGGCCCATATACAACCATGACCCACCAGTTGAAGCCATCAGACATTAAGACGTTAGCTAAGATAGAAAATTCCTTTCCCAATGAACTTGTTATTGTGTGTCGAAGATCATCCCACATGAGAATGATGCCATTGCATCTGCCATTGGCTTTTAGAGAAATCCATTTAATACTAATCGAGCTCCAGATTGATTTGATGATTTTTTTGGAGATGTTTTGTATTTCGGTTTCTATTACAAGAACAAAATCAAGGCAATAGTTGGAAATAACACTTTTTATTAGGGCTCTTTTAAAGGGAGAGCCTAATCCACATACATTCCATGTTAATATCTTAATGTAGGTTCAAAAGACCCCAAAAGTAAGTAGTTATAATTTCCCCTATTCCCAACTTCTTTCTCCTTTTTAATGATATCTCTGGCTTCAAGTTCGTTGGCTGGAGTCAATTTGAGATTGTTTTCTCTGAGCCAAGCAATGAGCTCTTTTTTGAAGTCTTCTTCATTGATCTTGCTCTCCAGTTCATCTTCATTTTCCTCGAACTGTCTATTGCTGCGGTTGTCCATAAGTATGTCTAATTGTGAAGGAGATGGTAATGAATCTAAGGCCATGTGGTTGTCTAGGCTTGAGATCAAGGTGTCTAATAGAGGAGATAAAGGGCCGAAGTCCACTGTTAGTGTTATCAACTGTTCATTTTGATCGACCATCATTTTCTGTTTGTTTGGGTTGCGGTATTAATGGGCTCTCGACTTGGGCTTCTGACCCTATAAATCATCTTTCCTTCTTTCCCCTTTGTATGGACTTTGGCAACAGTTGGGCTTCTATTTTCAACAATTGGGCTTCTAATTTTTAGTGGCCAAGCTGGAGCATAGTCTTGATTGTAGTAATAGGTTTTGTTTTGGGGAGATGTGAAGGCGACTCTTCTCTCTGTGATTTGATCGGTGCCCTCATCATTACTAATCTTTTGTTTCCCTTTTTCTTTTGTTGTCAGAGCTTTCCTTTTCGCGGTGTACTTCTTCTCAGTTGTCTTCATCTCATCTCCATCTTCATCCTTCGAATGGTTGGTACTCATTAGGGAACTAAAACTTCAAAAGTAAACATGGTTAGCTACAAAAAAAAAAAAAAAAAAAAAAAAAAAAAAA
>QLSR01000086.1:43709-100046 GCA_031780015.1 Citrullus colocynthis
AAAAAAAAAAAAAAAAAAAAAAAAAAGAAAAAGCCAAATGAAAATTGCATGTTGAAATAGAGGTTCCTCCTGCCTCAATGAACAAATATTGCGTTCAAATTCATGGTATGCTCAGGAATAAATGTGAAGTTGGTGTGTCTCCTTTGTCTGCAAAATGGAGACGTTCAGGTGTAGGTTCCACAGTTGACGACAGAAGAAAGGCTAAAGTAAGTTTCCCTAACTTTACCTTGATTGATTTGGTAGGAACTGGGAAAGAAATTTTTTCGAAGAAGTGTGATTCCTCGCCAAGTGAGTCGTTTGATCACTCAAACAAGTTTATGGTTGTACCACGAAACCTTATTGAGAATGATAGGACTCGATCTCCAAGGTCTAAACAAGTTAGGGTTAATGAAACCAATGGCGTTGATAAATCTTCCTTGCATGAGCCAGTATGTCCTGACTCTACTTACTCTAAAATGATAGTTTTTGAGAATGTGTCTCCTAAGAATCTATCTAGATCTGTCGAAGGTGTGTCTAATGAGTGTGCTACCAAAATTATTGCTGAAACTATGGCCTCTATGGCTGATATGTTTACAGAGTGTGGTATCTAGAAGTCTAGTTCCCCTAATGATCATGTCGAGCGAAATGTTTATCTCCCCTCTAAGTCTCTTGACGAAAGTATCCTAAAAAGAATTTATTTTCCAAGTACTGATCCTAAGATCAATGTTGAGATCAATCCTCCTCTTGCAGTTTCAAGAGATAGAAACATTAATGACTTGCCTAGCCCGTCTATAAGTTTTACTCACGTTGAGCAAAAAGTGTCAACAAAAAAAGCCCATGTGTCTGAGGGGTCTTCTAGTGTCAAGTCTGAAAAGACTAAGAAAATGTCTTTTGATGAAGATGATGAGTGGGGTCTGTTGAGTAGTTTTGAGGAAGAAGCTCCTATAAATACAAGAGTAACTAGGAGTTTAGCAAAAAGAAAAGGCAAGGCTGCTTCCGTAGGGAATGTTGCTTCAGTTCCTTTAGATGGTGTGTCCTTCCATTCTGAAGAAGGGGCAAGTCTCTGGAAGTATGTGGTTAAACGAAAGATAGTTGAAGAAAAAGAGTTGTCACCAATCACTCAAGAATGCTTGAATCTCATGGATCTTCTCCTTGAAGCTAAGTTAGATAAAACAGTATTGTGCTTGGGTCTTTTTTACCCTTAGTTAGTTCGAAAATTCATTATTAATTTGTCGGTTGCTTTCGATAGTCCCTCGAGTCCTGGCTTTCAAAAGATGCACATATGGAGACAATAGTTTGAGTTCTCTGCTGCCATTATCAACAAGTTTTTATAGCGAAATCGAATATTGCGAGCAGCGTCTGTTGATGAGGGAACTAGTATTTGAACGTATTGGTGGTGCTTAGACTTCTTGGCCCGCAAAAAATCAGTTAGCTCTTAGTGTTAAATATGCTCTTCTCCATCGCATTTGGATAACTAATTGGTATTCTTCTTCTCACCAGTCTGGTTTGTCAATCCCTCTTCCTCTATGTCGCACTTGGATGTTCCAGTCGCCCGTTGATGACATCTTCTTTCGGGAGTTGCATTTTATAGTTGTGTCCAGTGAGGCTAAAGATATTGATTAGCTGATTTAGTATCACTTGACTAGAAAGGCTGAGGTGGATGAAGTCCTTCAGGTGATGAAAGTTGTGCTATCCAGTTCTACTGCCAGCTCATCGTCTCAGAAAGGGGGAGTTGGTGTTTGGGGAAGGGATCAGGGAGAGATTTTTTTGATTCTCTATTGTGTTGGTTTGGTTGGGTTCTGTTCAATGATGGTTTCTAATGTTACTTGATGATCTTGAGTTTTGTCTTATGTGGTTAGTGGATGGTGGTTTGTTGTGTTTGTTTGCTTTTGTTTGTATCTCGAACTATGTGGATGTTGTGTCTGATGTTAAGACTCTTCGGTTGTTATCTTGTTTTCAATACATCTGTGTTCTCTATGATTGCTGGTTCTGCCTTAAAAATCTTCGGCCAAAGGGGGAGCTTGTTGGAGAGCTGTATTGTTAGCTCCCGTATTGTTTTTAAGGTGGTTGCTTGTGTTTCGCTCATTATCGCATAGTTAGTCTTAACATCTGTGTATACCGTTCGGTGTCCTCTGCGAATATTTTATTTCCTTATTTGACACTTGTATGCAGATTTATTCGAGTCGATTTTATTTCCATCTTGGATTTTTCCTCGATCATTTCTTTACTTATCCTACCTATTTAAAAGGTGTGGTGCGTTCCTTTCTAGAGTTGTCGTTTTCATTGTATTAAGTGAATATTGATTGTTAGTTTGGTCGATTTCGTCATTGTGATAAGTGTTCATGTTCTACATTTTTTCGTTGTGCATCTAAGACGATTTGACGAAGCAAGGGTAATCATAACACAGTGTCTCAAGAACTGCTCATGGTCTCAAGGGAAGGCTTGGACCTCTTACTGTGAGAAGGGAGTTCTCACTACTAACAAGTGTTGAGCGTTCTAGTGAAGGAAGTTCACTGCAATTTGAAAAAGATAATCGACCGGAGAAGTTCCATACAAGCATTGCTAGAATATGAAGTGTCGCTACACTAATATTGTTGAACTTAAGGGTAGCCTAAGCATAAAAAGAGGGAGTCTCTCATCTAGGGGGAGTTTAGGTGGTTATCAGGTTAAGCTTGACTAGAGTCACTGTAGACGTTGTACTTTACAGATAAGTATCTTGCGGCAATAGCTTGACTTTTCAATATTAGTGGATTATCTCTCTCAGGCACATAGGCCCCTGGACGTAGGTGTGTAACACCGAACTGGGTTACCAACTTTTGTGTTCCAATTTTACGTTGCATAATTTTTGTGATGTCAAATTAGTTGTCAACAATACTGATTTAACATCTTAATTGATTAAGTCACTGCACAATTTTTTTCATAATAAATAAAGGTAGTATGAAAATTTTCAATACCATGGAGTGCTATAAAATTTTCCTTAAAACCATTGTTTAACACTATTGTGAATATTCTCACATATTCTCCCTTCTTATTTATTTATTTATTTGTTTTATCTTCCCGACAACCTAACATCTTTCTCCCTCCAATGAATCTTGTCTTTTCCCTCTGCCAACTATCCAATTCTCTTGAAATTCTCATCTTCCTCTCCTTTCAATTAAGGTTCTCTTTCCGTCCTTTCTCAAATCCCTCGTATATATCTCTTATTTTCTTTATTAATTTTGATTTTTCTTTTCCCTAGCTTCTAGTACCACAGTTTTCTCCTCCAATTAAAAAAAATATATATGCAAAAAATACAAAAATCACCCTAAAATTGGTAATAACTATTACCCTTAAACTTTGACTTTGAGTAATTTTTAAAAATTAAATCCTCAAAATTATATAATGTTAAAATTTGATGAAATTAAACTTTCATATTTACATAATTATATAAAACAATTATATAAATTGTAACATTTTTATAAGTTTAAAAGTTCAATTTTTATTATTTGTGGATCCAATTTCTACAATTATTATAAGCTTGAAAATTCAATTTTAATTTTTGTAATTTTACGGATACTTTTTGCAATTTGCCTAAAAAAAATCTCTCCCTTTTGTGATCTTTCCCCTTACTTCTTCAACATTTTCTCTCTCTAATATTTATGGTTCCCTTGCTTCTCTTCCCACTGCACTCTCCATATTCTCCTGTCTCTGTCTTTTATTCTCAACATTTATAAAAATTTCTCTACCCATAAAACATCTTCTCCATTGTTCATGAAACAGAAATCAATGTCCTAGTTTGCAACGTTTGCTTGGGAGGATCTTAGAGTATTTAATATTTGTGTTATAGTATTTTATATATGTTATGTTATTTAGTTTATGTTTGTTTTTCATATGTAAAATTCCATTAGGTTTTTCTTAGTATTTTAATATTTAAGCTTATTTCAGTATCATTATAGTGAGATTGACATGTTAATTAGCGTTTTCAAAACAACTAAAAAAACAGAAAGGAAAATTGCTCAAAATAACTAAAAACTCCAAAAACTTGAGCAAACCCTTTTAAAGAGAGAAGATATCCTTTTATAAACAAGAATAAAATGAACAGAAGAAATATTTCAATCCGGTTAAATTTCATCTAAATGTATGAAATACGGTTAAATTTCATCTAAATGTAGTAGGATCAAAATTAAGAGAACTATTCTGATTTAAGCGAAATTGATGGAAAAAAATTTATTTATCCTACAAATTGAGATAATTCTAGAAGTTTTTTGATTGAATTATGATACAAATAGCAAAAAGAATTATTCTATGATTCATAAATTTTACCTTATATTACCAAACATCAAATCTCTCTCACTATAATTCTCTTTTTGCTAAATAATTATTTGTTTTTATACTTTTTTTTTCGTGTTCTTTTACAGTCATGCTTAAAAGAAACGAAAATTTAAATGATCTTTTAACTTTAATATCCAAAATTATATAAGAAGTTTAAACTTTGTGAGATCATTTAAAACTCAAGATATTTTAAAATTCCGCTTATTTGATAAATATATCTACACAGAACATAAAAAAAAAAAAACATATGAACAAGTGGTGATTTAAATAAAAAGAAATTGAATGGCAGGAGATATTAAGTAAAATTCATATTATAGGAGAGAGAATAGATAGACAATGGACCTCATCTTCTGAAAAACGACCCCATTTGCAAACTCTTTCGAAAAGTTCTCCCCCAGAAGCATATTCCATCACCAAAGCCAAATGGGTTTGGGTTAAAATAACCTGCAAACCTTAAACTAACCTTCAACTTCAAAATCCATCTTTTATTTCCTTTCTTTCTTAATATAAATACTTGATGTATTTTTTGACTAATCTCTCACTAATCAGAACAAAAATTTTAAGTAAAAAGAAACTTACCTCCTTGAAACGAACGATATTTGGATGGCGAAGCGATCGATGGTTTATAATCTCTCTTTCCACATTCTCATCAATCTATTGTGAATACCAAATAAATTAAATTAAGAATGAGAAAGAAGGATGATTTGAAAGGAAAAAGGAAAGAATTAACCTTAGGACCACGTTCTATGAACTTGACAGCCACAAACTCTTTGGTTTGTTTATGCCTACAAAGTCTGGTAACACCAAAACTTCCAGCACCTAAATCCTTAACAACTTCGTACTTCTCCATTATTTCTACTCACAACAACAAAAATCATTACCAAAATCAAGAGCAATAGCAAGTAAGAGTTTTGAATGCTTTGCTCAACTGAAAATAGGATGGGAGTGAGGTTTGGCGATCAGATCTGAAATCTCAAAGCTTGGGGGCTGTTTGGTCAACGGAAATGAGTTCAGTTTAATGGACTATTTTTTGGACAATCTCAATTTTTTTTTTCTTTTAAATAATTAGCCACATAGGCTACAACAAACCCTTCATTTAATAAATGTTCAAACATTGGTAATTTTATATTGATTAGATTTTAAAAAGCAAAAACCATAAATATATTTGATAATTCGGTTTTTCTTTTTTTTTTTTAAAAAAAAAAATAATAAAATATTAAAAATAGGTATAATATACATTCTCATGCTTAGTGTCCAACGACTAAGTGTCAAACTCCCATTAACCCTATGTTTAGTGTTAAATGTGTCACATCCTAGTTGCCAAAACTACTATAAATAGAAGTCATTTGTAGATTTTATAGACATGCACACATGGAGAGAAATCCAAATATATTAGAGAAGATTTCATAAATTTCATAATTTTCTAATTTTTGTTATTTTGTTCATTTATTATTTATATTATATTTTCTCCATATCCATGTTTCCATTGTGCTTTGTTATACTTCTCAATTTTACACCAAAAAAAAAAAAGTTTTCACTGACTTCTTTAGTTTTATATTATATATTTTTTCCCTAAAAATAAAATCAAACTTTTAGTTTTTTGCAATATTTTTTCATCTAGTACACATATATTTTTAAAATCTCATATTTATAAGACAATATTTATATTCTAAATTTACTAATTAATTACAAATAGAATGAAGAAAAATAACAAAAATAAATATATTAACAAAATACAAGAAATAGTAATTTCATTTTTTTGTAAAACAAAATTATACGAGAAAAAAGAAACAATGAAAACATCAAATTTAATCCAACAAATTTACAATGCGTCCTTGTGACAATTTTGTTTTATTTACAATGTGTGAATATAATTGTATAAAAGAGATTAACATTTGGCAATTCAAATAGTTACCTTTCTTGGTATGGAGTTGTGTCTTTTGAGAAAATGTGTATCCTTTCATTAAGGTTGTATCATTTAGGGAAAAAAAAATACAGTCTCTTATGAAGAGTTGTAGTATACTAATTTTTTTAAAAAATAAATTAAGTTTATCAATATTTTCATACAATTTTACCCTTTATTTTGAAATTGTTTAGAAAAATTGAAGTTACTTTGAAAAAAAAATAGAAGAATGGAGAATTGATTCAAAGGGTAAAAAAATTATTATTTTCAAAATGATTTAATATTTACCTTCAATTTAATTAAAAAAAAAATAGAAAATGTTATTGTCAAATGGAGAAAAAAATTCAATTGAAAATGTTGAAATTGAGATTCGAACAAACATTCTCTAGGTTCATGACACACACCTAAATTCTAATTACGCATATTTCAAAAAAACATAAACAAGTTTTTACAAAACAATTTTTTTAATTTTTAAAATTCCTTAACAATTTTGAAAATATTTTTAAATTAAAAAATAGAAAATGATCAAATGGTTAATACTCCCAAATTTGTCTCTCATCCACAATTCAATCCATACAAACCCTTACCTAAACCCTTAGATCCCAACTTCGAATGTGGGCTTAATGTTGCAGGTAGATATTGACTAGAGGACATTAATAAAAGTGCTTTAGGAAATATTAGGTATTAAGTTGGAGAAAAAAACAACCAGAATCATAGTTTTTGAAGCAATGTGCCTGAATCGCCTAAATTTGATGTGATTTCATTCCCCCAAAAACCTAGATTTTATTGACATCACCAGTTAAAAACCTATAAATAGGTTGACTTGAGTCATTTTCTTTACATTTTGACCTAGAATAGATAGAGTCTCCTTTAGCTCTCTATGTCATACAACTTTCAAACTCTCAAACATCCCACGCTCATTCTGGTTCTACTCTTCTTCCTACTTTCAGTTTTCGATCATCATCATTGAGAAGAAGGGAGCTTCGTCCTCTACCTCATACCGATCTTCATGGCTGTCGAACGCTCTAACACACGGAGAAGGCATGATCGACCCTCACAGACCTTCAAAGTATGGAGTTTTTAGGTGTTCTATGTTATTTCCACCACTGCCATTCACTTCTAAGTATTTGTCTGTGCCATCCGATTGAGCTACACAAAGCCCTAGCTGCGCGAGTGTACCAAAAGATTGACCCACAACTTCAGAATGCGCCAGCTAGTTTCTCATGTTTCGCCACCGCTGTTGTCATCTTTTGATGCTTAAGGAGTGTTAGCTAGTCAGTCCATACGACAATCAAATTGTCCATTGGCCTCTGAACAGAAACCCACGAATGGGTCTTCTTTTAAAACCACCATGCATGGTTCTGTGGAGCCTAAGAAAAGATCGAGCTACTTGTGGGATGATGTGAAAAGGATGGGGGTGAGCAAAGAAAGGCCCTTGAAGTAAAAAGAAAGTTTAAACAGACAAGAGGTCACTGTTCTGGTTGAGGAAGGTAACGGTATTGTGCCATCTATTGAATAGGCTGAGGGGAGTTTGATAAAGAAGTATGGAAGGAGGTGATGAAAGAGGTTGTACAGAAAGTATGAAGAAGTCGAATGTGCTCTTTAAGGCAAGCAATAGCTGAGGATGAGCAAGAAAGGATGAGGGTTGAAGACTTAGCAGCTCAAGCAAGAGATTAGGTAGAGAAGGAGACATTAAGATTAGAAGAAGAAGAAGTTTATCAGAAAAGAGAGCGAAAAACAGAACATACAGCTATTGATGATGCAACTGTATTGAGCGAACTGCGTCAAGAGGAAAAAGATGACGAAGGAGAAAGTGATGCAGCTGCAACACCCATATAGCATCAAGGGGAAAAACCCTATGATTAAGGATGAGGACCTAGCTCCTCTTTTCGAGTATGAAACACGAGGACGGACACTTGAAGAGAGTTCATCCAGGTCCACATCATTTGAGGATGTGGAGATATCAGATGGACCTAGAGAACTTAAACTGGTGACCTCTGTAAGGGTCACAAGATCCACCTCACCTGCCAAGATGAGGGCAGACTTGAGTGACATTTCTCTTGAGAGGAAGAGAGCGAGGATGAAGAATGCATTGCAAATAGAGATCTCAGGAGTTGACAAAGAAGAAGACCCTGAGTAAGAGGGAAATATTTGAAGAAACGGGTTCTCTGGGAGGAGTGGCATTCTCCCCAACTTCTTCTGGGTGGAAATCACTTTGTCATGAGGAGCAACTGGTGGATGCACTTAATTCGTAGCCGTCAGAGGAGCTAAGTGGGTTATATCACCCACCGGATGTAGGACACTTCGACCAAGAAACATCAAGAGAACTTGGCCATCTCGCTATACTTCATCAAGCACAAAAGCATGCCTAGGATGCATGACACCATCATCACCCTAGAGAGGTTCATGCTCTTGTATAGCATGAGGAGAGTGCTCCCAATTAATTTATAAGTTATTATCAGGAGGGAGATCGTGGAGTATGGCGTGCATACAAGAGAGGGGTTATTTTCCCCTCCTTGATTACCAAACTAAGTGCCATGGCCGAAAAGATAGTAGCAGAGGAAAGGTGTAAGGTCAAGCTTGCCATCGACCTTGCCTTGATTAAGAAACTCTAAGGCAACTTGGCAAGGAAAGAGAATAGGGATTCTACCAACAAGAGTGCATAGTCACTTGCTATGGCTACTCCCATGAACCCCATGAGACGCTTTGTAAGGCCCAAGGACATTTTCTTGTCTTTAGTGGCCCTATCACCAGAATGAAAACCAAGGTAAAAATATTAAATTAAAAGCTTATCAGAGATTTGATGGTGGGAAATATGAGCACAAAGTTGTTTATAACATTCCCAGTATTTGAAAAGTGATTTACCCATGTTCTGGGTGATACCATATATCTCCTTTCTGACGCTATTTGCTCGCGACGACAAAAATAACTTATCAAGAAACTACTTCTTCAACCCGATCTAAGTTGTGATTGAGCCTAGAGGTTGGTAGTAGAGCCAGTCCTTCGTTGCCTCTTTGAGAGAAAAAAGAAATGCACAAAGATTAAACTACTCTTCGGTTACCCTACGTGGCCTCATATCGTCACAAACAAAATGGAAGTTCTTAAGATGTTTGTGGGATCTTAACATATGGATGAGTCCAGGTTTCAGCTCGAACGAAACCATTATGTAGTGATATATAATACACAACGACTGTTGAGTCATGTCTAGCTCCGCCAACTGCCTTAACGTTCGCTCCTAAGGTTCTCTCATCTCAATCAAACAATTTCCCTCCACTTAATAATTTTCTTCTTCTTCTGTCGGTACAATTTCTTCAACTGCATTCCCGACTCTCCTTTCCTCTTGGATTCGTCTGCAAAAAATTGAAGTCCATAACTTCTAGAAGAGCGGGTCGTAAACCAAAGGAAAGTAAAACAACATGCGATTATTCAATATACATATATATTGTAAAGCATTGAACAATTGACTACAAAAGTTGCTTAAACTCCACGACAACAATGCCAATTTGATAGAACCCTCAGAGAAGGGACGTCGTAAACCGATCTCTGGTTATCAAATACAATTTATATCATCGAACATACGATTACTACCACAGAATGAAGAATAATGGTAAGAACGGGGTCGAACCATAAAGAGTTTGTGACTTACATAACTCAATTGTTGAATTCTTTAGGTGTGGAGGGGGGGGGGGTTGGTGATCATGCGAAAATAAAAGACACAAAAGTAAAATTAGCAATAAAATCGATGCAAGTAAGCTAAAAGATAGCAAATGAATAGTAGAGATGTCAGCCCCGTACCTGACATTGGGAGAAGGTAAATAAGAAGAAACTATGAGATGGGTATTGAGTAAAGAAATTGGCCGAGTTGTGTGGGAGCAAAAGTGGCTAAGTGTTGGCCATGTGATGCGGTGATTATGCGTTGAGAGTGTGTCTGAGGCTTGACGGGAGTTGCCACTGGTAGCCATGCGTTGAAGAGGGTAGCTCGGCATGGACGCAGATGTGAAGGAAGGAGGGTGTGATTGGCGTTAGAAGGTTAGCATTGCTATGCGTTGAGATGGCCTATGCATTGAAGGTTGGTACCAGCACTATTTGGCGATGGGGCGTTGGGCAATTAGTAGCACGATAAGTTGAGACTATGTGTTGTCGAAGCCATGCACGTGAGGTTTGGGTTGGCTAATTTAAGAAGAAAGACGATGGTAGTGCTGGTGAGTCGGTGATTTATATTGATATATAAGTGAGTGCATTGAATAATTAAACCCTTTTGGACATATTTTCGAACTCAGATTGAATCCATTTCACAGACGAACAACGAGGAGAGGTAGAAGGAGGTGTTCATATTGAATCTAAGTAGAAACCAGATCATTTTCATGGTGACATTGAAGCTGGAACCAGAAGCTTGATTGTTGTTGATAAATCTAGACATCATTTGGTATTTGAAGGAGAGTGAGCTGAGAAAGTTGAAGCTAGGACTGGAATTTTGAGGTTAGTAAGTTAATTTAATTCTTAGTAATTTCCATGAAGGATGTTTAAGCTAAGTCAGAGAAAAAATATGTTAATTTTTAGGAGGGAGTAATTGGAGTTGAACTGCTAGACGATTTAAAGCAGTCGAAGTCATTTGTGAATAGTTCTCAAACGAAGACGAGTTATGGTCTGAAATTTTGAGGTAAGTTAGAAAGCTCACTTCTTTACAAGATTGTAGAAGAGAGGAAGTTCTGAATTTGGCTGTAATGTGATTTTTAGAAGGATAAAGAAAGAGATAGAAGGGAAGGAAGAAAGTAGTGGTCATCAGGTGTCGTTAAAATAGTGGTATCGCTAAAGAGCTGAAGAGTGAGCAGCAGAATAAGTGCCGCTGATAACGCAAAGGGCTTTACATCTCACAACTCTCGCTGAAGTCTCGCTGGCTGTTGCTCCTTAAGGTAATCTTGCTAGTCTTGTTCATTCAGGTCTCGCTAGTTCAGTATCCTGTGATGTGATTTCACTGGTAATCTCGCTAGTGACATAGAGTATCGCTAGTTATGAATATATTGGAAAAAGAGAGTCTCGGTGATGAAATGAGAATGGAATCTAAACATGCATACTTAATGATTATGGAAAGGAAATTCAAAGAAAACCTAACGTGAAAAATGTGTTTTTACAGGCCAAGAAGAGCTCGGAAAGGCATACAATCCGCTCGGGGCCTAAGACAAATAGTGAGTGACCTTCTATTTCATACAAGGATTAATTTTAGCAATGTGTGCGTGAAAACTATTAGGTCATATGGAATCTTGTACGCGTGTTATCTAGATGCAACCCACGGCTGAGGGACCATGTGTGAAGGCCTATGGGAATACGATATATAATACACAGTGCTGAGGGACCATGTGTGAAGGCACTTGAGAAATTGATTGAAATTGATTCCAATGCCGAGGGACCTCGTGAAAAGGCATATGAAAAACCAGTACGTGATAGCTCGATGCTGAGGGACCACGAGTGAAGGCACTTGATGTAAGCACTGACTTTTAATCCTAAGTGTTGTGACAAACAAGTGAAATGTGACCATGCGTTGTTAGAGGAAAAGTAGCCGAGAATGTGAGCAAAATTTTGGCTAAGTGTTGGCCAAGACTATGCGTTGGTGAATGAAGAGGAAGTTGAACTCTTTGAATGGCCATGCGTGGCCGATGGAATCACGAAGGGTTGTGAGCTGAAGTAGCTACCCTCGTTAGAGGATAAGTGATCATTGGCGGGGAAGAAATGTGCTTGAACCACCATGCGTTGGTAAGGCTATGTGCTGAAGTAATTTTGCAGCACTGAAGTCACTTTGCGTCGAAGACAGAGTGGTCGATGCGACGAAAATAGTGGTGTGAATGACGGAGTTGTATGCGTCGAAAGTAGGAGGCGTTAAGGACGCCATGCGTTGGGTGTGGATAGTTGCTGAAGGCGTTGGAGGAGGATTTCGACGAGTGCCTTGCGTCGAAGGGAGAACCCCGCGTCAGCCTGCAGATGAAGGGTAAGTCAGCAACATGTATAAGGGTGCTTGAGAGGGTTAAGTCGGTAGTATATATATAGGTGAATAGATTGAATATTTTATCATTCTTAGACATTTTCGAGAGCTTGAGTCAGTTCCATTCTTCAGACGAGCAACAAGAGAAGGTAAAGGAAGGTGTTCTTGTAGATTTTAGGCGAAATTCTACTCGCCTTGGTGCTGAAAACAGAGCTGGAACAGAAAATTGATTGTAGTTGCACAGGCTGAACAGTGGTTGAGGTTTGGAGTAAAACGAATCGAAGAGATTGAGTCTAAGGCTAAAATTTTAAGGTTAGTAAGTTAACTCAATTCTGAACAACTTTTATGAAGGATGTTTGAGTCAAAATGGATTAGAAACATGAAAATTTTTAGCTGGAAATGACTGATAAGGAATTTCTGTGCAATCTATAGTAGTGCGGAGAAATCTTGCAATGTCTGACGAACGAGGACAAGTTAAGCTACGAAAATTTGAGGTAAGCTAGAAGACATATTTTTCTACAAGTTTGTAGAAGGAAAGAAGTTCTAATTTTGGTTGGAATTATAACTTTTAATCGATAGCAGTGAAGAACCAGAAGGAAAAGAGGGAAGGCAGAAGCTGTGGAAGATAAGTATCGCTGGACTATAAGTAACGCTAAAAGTTTAAGCGTGAAAAGCGAGATGGGTAACGCAGGTATTGCTAGAAGCCTCGCGTCTCACAATTCTCACTGAGTCTCTCTGGATCTCGCTGATCAAGTGAGTATCGCTAGTCTTGCTCACCCTGGTATCGCTAGTGGCGTGTAGTGTAATCTTGTCTCCCTAGTGGTCTCACTAGTAGAGTTAAAACTCGCTTATTAAGGTTATTTTTATCATATATGAATGGTTAAGGTTTGTTGGTTATGGAAAGGAAGTTTACGAAAAAGCCTAACCCAAGAAATGTGTATTTTCAAGCCAAGAGGAGATAGGAAAGGCGTATAATCCATTCAAGGCCTAGAAAAGAGTTGTGAGTGACACTTCTTTTCTTATTTTCATAATTCTTTCGTATAAGTCAGATTGGTTTTCCTTATTTGTTGATGTTTTACTAAACGATATTGAAAAGCAGATTTATGGATTGATAATGATTTCTAAATGTCCTGTTTTCTCATGGAAGATTTTACCATGAACGGTTTTGTATAAAGTTTTGTAATAAACTAAAGGAAAATGTTTTAGAAGAGGCTCAATGCTGAGGGACGTTGAGAAGGCATGTGAGTTTCCCCGGGACCCAGTACTGATGGACATGGAGAAGGTACTTAGGCAACCTGCCATGTTCCTATGTGCACATAGAGGTTATATGCTGGTGCGTTGAGTTTTGCTCCGCATCGAGCCTTACTTGTTTTCGACGTTGAGGCGTTGAGTTTTGCTCCGTCTCAACTAAGGAAAAGTATCGTAATCGTACTGTTTTACTTATGAATGGTTTAAGAACCAGATATGATTTTATAAGGGCAGTAAAATGTGATTTAATCAATGGAAATGATATGATTCTATGTTCTACTCATGATGCCAGAAATTGTTTAAAGCTGAAAGGTTTTTATACAAAATTAGTTTTATTAAATTAGTCACTCACTGAGCTATTGGCTTATGTTTTCAAGTTTTCTTTCCCCTCCAGGTAGCAAGGACGTTCCTGGTACATTGCCTACGCCAACTCGCCCTGCTTAAGTTTCGAGTTTCCAGAAACAGTTTATTTTCTCGTTGTTGTACGTGTAAATAACCTAGCACTAGTGGCATGTAGATTTAGTTGTTTACAAGTGAGTTATGAGAGAGCATGTTATAAAAGTGTACTCTGTACAGGAAGGAATGTTATATTATGATCATGCGTTAATATGGCTGGATTCTATGAATGTATATGTATGGAATGTTTATACAGGAAGTTATGTAAGATGGGACAATATGCGTCACAAGAGGGGTGATGTATATTGTCTTCACATCTCCTTTCAGGTTAAGTAGGTAATCAGGGAGGGGGTGTGACACTTGAGCAGTGGATTGATATGGAACTCAGTACTGAGGGACATCATGAGAAAGCACTTAAGGGTTGAAACGCCGAGGGATGAAGTGTGAAGGCATTTGAATATATGAATAATGAGAATTGGTTTATGAGTTTGAGTGCGTTGAGCTTTGCTCCGCTATATCTTGGGAAAGATAATTGTATTACTTTTGTTTTATGGCATGGGTGACCTAGGAGTCCTTATTTATATGAAGATATGGTAGTTAATATGATCAATATTATTTCAAGAAATTTAACAGTAATTGGTTAAACTAGTCACTCATTGGGCTTTAGGCTCACGCTTCCTTGTTTATTGTTTGTTCGTTTCAGGTAGCGAGCGTGTCCCGGACGCCTAGCCTACAGAAGATCCTCGTCTGGGCTTACTTTGCATCAGTTCTCTAAGATAGTTGTAAATACTCAGTTTATGTACATGTTTTTGTCATACATGATCCTTGGAGTATGGTGGAAGTGGGTTTTGTACAGTGTGTAGAACAAATACCTGTTATGAAGATTTATGAATTAAGCAATCTGATTTAAGAGGTTATGTTTAACTTATGATGTTTCGCTAGCATATAGCTTTGTATAACTGATCTGGTATTAATTTATGTTTAAAGATATATGGAAACGGGTGTGTATAGGTCACACTCACTTCTAGGTTAGGAAGGGAATCTGGAAGGGGGTGTGACAAGAGAAGTCAATTAAATGAATACTCGGGGATATGAATTGATTTGGTTAAACCTTTATCATTGAATACTAACTATGAAGTCAAATTACCAATGAATACAAAACCAGTTGACATCAAATGTCACTGATTGCTCCTAATCATCAAATTAGTTCAAAATTAGTTCAGAATAATTGTTTAAAATCTTTCTCTCGATATTGCTGTTGTCACACCCCCTCCCAAGTACCCTCTTAACCTAGGAGAAAGTGTGAGGACAGTAGACACCGACCCTCTTATGGTATCCACTGCCAACCTTATACCGTAACCATCACCTAATATTCAGTTATACACAATGATTTAACAACATACTTTGAGCAGGGTTAAGGTACCATACAGATAATGATTTTCACTCAAACCATATATTTACAAAAGTTCATCAACATTGCCCTTAACCATTTATATGTACAACACATGTTTAAGATCAAATATTTACAATTCTCAAAATTCCAGACACTGATGGTGGGCCTAGATGAGTTGCTATATAGGCTAAGCACCCCGAACTCGCTTGCTACTTGAAAAAAAAAAAAACAGAAGAACAAAGAAACCATGTCACCCCCCGTCCCAGATTACCTTCCAAACCTAGGAGTAGGTGCAACCTACACACATACACGTCATCTTATATCTTGAAACACAATTCAATGCCAGATCAAATGTACAAACCTTTATGCTAGTGAAACATTATAAGGTAAACATAAGTTTTACATAAGGTTTCTTAGCTCATAATCTATCATAAATGTGTATTTGTTCAGCATACAGTATAAATCTCACACTCGTTATGCCACAAGGATCATATATGACAGAACATGTACTTAAACTGAGTATTTACAACTATCCCAGAGAACTAAAACCAAGTAAGCCCAGATGAGGATCTTCTGTAGGCTAGGCATCCCAGACATGCTCGCTACCTGAAACGAACAATAATAAACAAGAAAGCGTCAGCTTAAAGCCCAATGAGTGACTAAATTATCAATTACAATTTAATCCTTGAATTAATGCTGATCATAAAACTACTACATATCTTATTAGTACAGATTACTGGGTCACTCATGCCATTTAACAAGATAGTATAAATATCTTTCTAAGAAGCAGCGGAGCAGAGCTCAACGCTATTAACCTCATAATTCAATTCCTATTATTCATATATTCATACGCCTTCACATTTCGTCCCTCAGTGTTTCAACTCTCAAGTGCTTTCTCATATTGTCCCTCAACACTGAATTTCACTAATAATTCACTGCTCAAGTGCCTTCACTCATGGTCCCTCAGCACTGAGCCGTCATGTACTGGTTTCCATATGCCTTCTCACAAGGTCCTCGGCATTGGAAACTATCTCAATCAATTTCTCAAGTGCCTTCACTCATGGTCCCTCAGCACTGTGTATCATATATCATATCCCCATACGCCTTTACACATGGTCCTTCGGCTGTGGTTTACATTTAGATAACACACTTACAGGAGTTCATATAACATATTCGTTTGTCACTTGCACAATATTAAAGATATTCCTTGGATAAATTAAAAAGTCACTCACAATTTGTCTCAGGCCCCGAGTGGATTATATGCTTTTCCGAGCTCTTCTTGGCCTGTAAAAACACATTTCTCACATTAGGTTTCCTTTGAACTCCTTTTTCATAATCATTAAGTATACATATTGATAACTAGCGATACTCTATGTCACTAGCGAGACTACCAACAAAATTCATACTACTGGGTACTGCATTAGCGAAACCGGAGTGAACTAGACTAGCGATATCACCTTAAGGAGCGATACCTAGCGAGACTTCAGCGAGAGTTGTGAGATGCAGAGCTCTTTGCGTTTATTAGCGACACTCGTTCCACTGCTCACTCTCCAGCTCCTTAGCAATACCACTGCCTAACAACACTTGATATCACATTTTCCTTCCTTTCCTTCTAACTCTTTCTTTATCCTGCTAAAAACCATATTACAGCCAAAATCAGAATTTCCCTTCTTCTACAAACTTGTAAAGTAGTGAGTTTCCTAGCTTACCTCAAAATTTCAGACCATGACTCGTCTTCGTTTGAGAATTATTCCCAAATAACTTCGGCTGCCTTGATTTGCTTAGCAGTTCAACTCCGCTTACTTCCTCTTAGAGGTTAACACATTTTTGCTTGGATTTAGCTTAAACATCCTTCATGGAAGTTGCTAAGAATTGACTCAACTTACTAACCTCAAAATTTCAGTTATAGCTTCAACGTCTTCAGTTCACTTTCCTTCAAATACCAATTGGTGTCCAGATTTATCAGCAACAATCAAGTTTCTGGTTCCAGCTTCAAAATCATCATGAAACTGATCTGATTTCTACTTGAATTCGATATAAGCACCTTTTTCTACCTCTCCTCGTTGTTCGTTTGCGAAATGCAGTTAATCTGAGTTCAAAAATATGTCCAAAAGGGCTTAATTATTCGATGCACTCCTCTATATGTCAATATAAATCACCGTCTTACCAGCTCTAACATCATCTTCCTTCTTGAATTACCCAACGCAACCTTCCGCGCATGGCTTTGGCAACGCATAGTCTCAACTTACTATGCCATTGATTGCCCAACGCTGAATAGTTGATTACCGCATGGCCCTCTCGGCCACTTTTCTATGCCCAACGCATATCATCCTTCAACACATAGGCCTTTTCAACGCATAGCAATGCCAACTTCCAGCACTTAGTAGCCTTCAACGCGTACTTCTATTAACGCATATTGCACCATTCTTCCTTCACATCAACTTCCACACCGAGCTGCCTTCTTCAACGCATGCCTACCAGTAGCCACTCTTGTCAAGCTTTAGACATACCCTCAACGCATGGTCACCCATCACATGACCAACACTTATCCATTTTTACTCTCCCACAACTTGGCCAATTTTCTTTACTCGCCTGCCCCATAATTTCTTCTTACTTACCTTCTCTCAATAGCATGTATGGGGCTTACAAAACATGAGCTAGGTTGCCCAGTGATTGACTTATTTTCTAGAAACCTTTCTTAAACTCAGAAGCTAATCAAACTGTAATCATTCTAAAACAGTGCATATGTAACATCAATTCAAAGCCATATCCACGGAAAACATGTTCAACTGGCATTGTCATATCATATATGTTCATTTCAGAAAAAGATACACGGTAATTCAGTTATTTCAAAAACATTTTCCTTAGTTGAGGCAGAGCGAAGCTCAACGCTACTCAATATCGAAAACATCCTTAGTTGGGGCAGAGTAATTTCGACACACCCAACGTCGAATATCCTTAGCTGTGTGGAGTAATCTCAACACAACAGCATCTATCATCTCTCTATGTGCACATAGATATCATATCCTGGGTCACCCGAATACCTTCTCCGAGTCCTTCAGTATCAGGTCCCATATACGGGATTTAGGCCACCCACATGCCTTCTCCGAGTCCTTCAGCATTGGGGGCTATTTCTATACTCAGGTTACCCACATGCCTTCTCCGAATCCTTCAGCACTGGGAACCATTTCTATATCCCGGCTACCCTCATGCCTTCTCTATGTCTTTCAACATTGGGAGCCTTTTCAAAATCATTATTAAAAACAACATGCTTCGAAAATAGCATAATACAAATTCACGAGTTTATAATATTTCAAATCTTCACAATCGCATTAACAAGCATGAATGCTTTCCACAAAATCATAGGTTAATAAATAGCATGCCTTTCGTAAAACTCGTTTATCAACCAGCATGCTTCAAATGATTTCCAATGTAAAACACATAATATGCATATTAAAACTTGTGAAAGCACAAACATACAAACATGTTTCCAAACATAATCATACAACATAAAAACTTTACTTAAAGTAGACTCATTTTAAATAAAATTGTCACTCACTACTTGTCCCGGGCTTTTATGGGTTATACGTCTTTCCTAGCTCCTCTCGGCCTGAAATAGTACATTTCCCTTTATTAGATTTCTTAAAATTCCTTTTTACATAGCAAACAAGCCTTAAACAATTCTATTATTCACCACCGAGACTCTACTTCATGAATAAAACCATCACCAAGACTATATTCCACAAAGAAATGCTCAACTGAGGCTACAATTCATAAAAGAGTGCACTAATGAGGAGATTCAGACCACTAGCGAGACTAAACCATCAAATTCATGCAAAAGACCCAATTGTACCAGTTATACTGTGAACTAGCAAGACTTACTTGAGCAGCGAGACTAACGATTCTCAGCGATACCCAGTGATACCGAGCGAGAGTTGTGAGACAAAAAGCCTCCAGTGACACCAGCGACACTCGTCTCGCTGCTCACCCTTAAACCTTCAGTGTCACTACTTCTTCTAGCGATACCCGTCTCATTGTGCTTTTGTCTTCCCTTCTGTTTTTGCTTCTATTCGTTAAAAGTCGTATTTCCAGCCCGAATTAGAACTTCTTTCCTTCTAGAAACTTGTAAGGAAATGTGTTTTCTAGCTTACCACAAAATTTCAGTGCTTAACTCTTCTTCGTTCGATAGAAGTTTCCAATTGACTTCGCACTACTCCAGACCACTCGGGAAATCTGTATCAGTTGCTTCCACCTAAAATTTAACATCTTTCTCTTCATATTCATATCAACCATCCTTCACAAGAGTTGTTAAGAATTGAGTTAACTTACTAACCTCAAATGTTTAGCCCTAACTTGGGCACCTAACTTGGATGCATAGCACCATGCATCAGTCCCATAGGCCCTCTTAGACGCATACCTCACCAACGCATCCCCCTTACTAACCTCAACCAACGCATAGCCACTTGCCTAACACACAAACCATCACCCATGCTCACCCTCATGGATGCATGCCTCCCCAAGCAACGCATCAACCTTCATGCTTGGGGCTCGGCTACCCAAAGTCTTCACCTAGTCCACCTTCTTGCCGGCCACACACACCACTCATGCCAAAGGCTCTGGCCGTCTCTCTCTTAACCACCCGTCTACTTTGCTTGTCATCTTCCAACGATAAAAGTAGGGCTTTCAGATTGTACAAGAGCATATTCGAGGTATGAAATGTAGAAAATGTCTTCTTCAACATATTCGCATCAGTAATTTTCTATTCGCATAACAACAATTTTGAACTAATTTTAAATAATGCAGAGTTGTAGTCAATGATTGAAATCTTGGAGCCTCGGATGCATCCATTCATAGAGAGCTTTAGGAGGAATGACCATTTTCTGGTGATCATATCTCTCTTTTAAATTCTTCCACAAGATGCTAGGATCTTTTACTGTAAGATATTCCATCTCAATACCTCGTGTTGATGTTGACGAAGGAAAATCATTGCTTTTGTTTTTTTCTTGACTGGATATCGTATTCACTTCTTTAATTGTTTCTCCCAAGTTCATAGCATGCAAATGTATTTTAGCATCAAGCACCCATGACAAATAATTATTTCCATTGATATCAAGGCCTGCAAATTCTATTTTTGTAAGATTTGTCATGATAACACTATCACAAAGAATTGTATTTATACTAGCAATTTAATATATAATAAGCATGCAAAACTGATGAATAAATGAACATGCAGTGGAAGTTAATTTGATTAATTTTCACTTTAAGATGCTCAATTTAGAGGATTAAACATGCAATTAAAAAGAAAAACCAAAGTTTCAAAAACACTTATCCTTGAAACTCCAAATTCTCCTTCAATTCTTGATGAATTTCAGCACCACTTGGTTGTAGACCATCACAAGAGTCTTCTCTACTATTCTCTAGGCTCAGATTGGATGGTGGGATCCAATTTTCTGGTGAATTTGAGAAGGAATGAAGGTTGGGAAGAAGATGAACAATGGATGGCATTTTGCAAAATTAACCCTTTATTTTCACAAAATTCTTAACCATTTTTATGTCAAAATCATCTCTATTTATTAAAGAATAACATGCAATCCAATTGCATCAAAATTTGACATCACAAAATGGTTATTTGTTGGTTAATTGTGAAGAAGTCAACCAAGCTCCTAGCTTAGTTAGTGGAAAAATTCAATCTTCAAAAATCAATTTTAAAATCAATTTTCAATGAATTTCCAAAAATTGAATTAAAATTGATTTTTTTAATTTCAAAAAATAATTAAATAAATAAATTAATTAATTAATATTTAATTAATTAAATATTACATTAATATTAAATAATAAAATAATATTATTTTTCTCACTTGTCCCAATTTTTCTAAAAACTGGTGTGAACCCCTATTTATATGATTAATATTTAAATCATATTTAAATACTATAATTAACTCTATTTGTACGTTTAATTCGTAATTAAAGGTCGATATATCGTATATATTTAACTTTCATTCCTTAAGCGAAGATTTGAACAGTTCAAACTTATTCACCTCACTATCTAAGATTTTAGTCCATTTATGAGCTAGTAGAGGGACCTAAGAAACTTAAGATCATGAGCTCCAACAATCCAAGATTAACCGGCCAAACTCTTTAACCTAGTTAACCAACATTCATTAACTAACGAGACACTCCACTAAAGCCCGTAGCTGCACTCTCCTCACTATAGATATATTTGTGTTCATTTGATATAATTGTCATCGATAAGTCAATCCTTCACAAGTCGTTCATAATTTCAGATAGGTCAAATACCGATTTACCTCTAAGTTACGTCTTTTCTTCTTAAGTACCACTGTCGCTCTAATGAACAATTGATTTAGGATCTAATCACCAAATCCATTCCCTCTCGGGCTAGTGAGAGGATGGGGCCCCTTGTTCAAGTCCCGGGAACAATACTTAAGAGAGCAACCTCTCTACTATCCCTAAGTTGGGTAGGAGTGAATTCCGTCTTGCAAATTCTATGTCCCCAGCTATCTACCCGGTCTTATCCCTGAAATAGGAGGAATGTTGAGCAGCGCTATTGAGCTTACTCTCTCACCTATGCAGATCAAGGGATAATTCTGAATAAACAGGAGTTTATAGATAGCTCAAGATTTAGATCAAGTTATCTAGATCCTCGATAAGTGAAATTAATCAGTGTTAATCGTAAATGGTGTTAATACGTAACAGTGATTATTTCAGGATCAGTCTTACACAATGTTATTATATAGAATACCCTTACTCACATGTCTCTACATGAACAAATCAAGATCACTTCATTTATGACACCTTACAACATTTGTAACAATCATGAAGCAGGTCGTATTCAATAGTGTTTCCAGGAAGAGGTATCCAACCTGATCCATGTACTATAGATTTCTTTAGGCTACTTACTCGAACTTGATCCTGTTTATGTCTCGACATAAAGTCCAAGTACTCATGATAATAGCCAAGGGTTCATAGTTTAATTGGATTTAGAGTTAATAAATAATTAATTCACTTGAATAATTTTATATGTACTAAAATTCATTTATTTACAAAAACTACGAGTTTTTAGGACATACAATCCAACAAAAACAACATTTAATTTACTAATTATAGTAAAGAGAAAATTGACATACCTTCAAAACTTCACTTTAGCCAGAAAATGACAAGAAATGTGCTAATAACGTATTATAAAATTGAGGAGCAAAATGACGAATAACAAGAACACAAATACTGAGAAATTATAATTTAAAATAAATAAATAGTAAAATAAATATAATAAATAAAAGAAAAGAAACTAACAAAATACAAAATTATGAAAATATAGGAAATAGAATTTTATGGAAATTTAGAAATCTCTAAAATTTCTCAAATCATTTCTCTTCTTTTCTCACCAATGTGTGTATTTTCAACATCACCAAATGCCACTATTTATAGTCAATTTAACAAATAGGTGATGAAAATACATAACCACTAAAAATGAATTTAGATAAAGAAAACAAAACTAACATAGTGTGAGAACGATAATTTTTCGTTTTGGCATTAAATTTAAATAAATAAATAAATGAATGCGGTAGGGCCTATTGAGGTCGATGGAGTCCCTACACTACCATTTTACCATATTAGAAGTTTACCAAACAAAACTAACAAACATATTAGTTTGTCACAGAAAATTAGCTTGGACGGATTTGGAACAAAGATGGGAGAGATCAGTAGGCGTCTGACAATCTTTAGATATGTGAACATGGTGTGGTATTTTTATATTGTACAGCCATTATTCACAATGGAAGTAAAGACAATAAGTCGTTTTGGAGTTGGAATCTAAGAGAATCTATTTTTGAATTGTTCTAATTGCAGCTGTATTAGGTTTTGAATGCGATAGGGATGACTACAGAAGAAATTGACAACATATTAGCTTCAAATGAGCATATTAATTAAATTCTCTTATTCAAAGACCTTGGAGAAGCCAAAATCACACAAAGATTTTGAGTTATTAGTTATTTAAATTTGTATTCGGTTAATTGGAATTTCAACTAATTTTGTTTCATCTAAGTTACTTAATAAAAGTATAAGAAAAACAATTGGTATAAAAAACAGAATCATTTAAAATTTGAAAACATATACTAACAACTAACTACAAGTTTATCATAATCTCTTTTTACTATTGGAAACTTGGTCTTAAATGATGTGAGTCATTCCCAACAAGTTTTTTGAAAAATACTTTTTTTCTCTAGTCAATCCAAAGGTGCCCTCAATTTATCTAACATTATTACTAGTTTTTTTCTGTTTTAATGCTCTTTAATGATAATTAATACGGGTCATAGATTGATGACACAAACAAATAGTCATAAAAGTTCAAATATTAAAAAATATTAATGACTGTTAAAATCTATCGCCTTTTAATGACTATTAATTGTAGTCATAATTTGGTGACACAAAAAAATGTCAAAATAGTCGAAAAAAATTCAAAAATTCACGTCTTTTTCGTTTTCTTATATTTAATGACTGTTTTTTCAGTCATAAATTAATGACACAAAAAACCAATCATCAATTTCGACAAATCCGAAAAAGTCTGTTTTTTCCTGCAAAAAAACGTGTGATTTTTGCTTTAATGACTGTTTTTTCTTTTTCTCTTCTATTTTTGCTACGGTTCAAGAGTCATGTGATGCGCACTTTTCATGTTAACTGCAAATGCATAGGTCAAGTTATAATATAAGACGGTGAAGTCCGAATATCGTTCCATTGAGGATCCAAGTGTGAAGTTTAAGTTACTTAGCTATTCTAGAATTGAATTAATTTTATTTGAGGATTGGAATTGAAGTTGTGATTTAAGAAAACCAAAAAGGAAAGCAAGTAAATGAGAAACACAAGAGTCAAAGAGAGTTCAAGGGTAATGAATCCTTGTTTACTTCATCATGCAATATTCTAGGGTTCATGGATTTTATTGCAATTCTTATGCTTAAGTCTAGAAACATAAATCCAAGTTATTTCTCTCAAAAACAACATTTTCTCATGCAACTCAATTGATTACTAATTTCTTGAAACCAATACAAATTACATGGCATTAAGCATAGTCTTTAGCAACTTTCATTGTTAACCTAACTATTTTCATGATAGATTAAGAACAATTCATTGTTATAGATCTAGTTAGACATACAATCTCTCAACCATACATCTAACCTAACATTCGAAGATGGCCAATCAACATGAATTAAGCACAATAACAATGAAAAGCATAATCATTACAATAAATCCATGAGTAGTCTACAATATCAACATAACTTCATAAACAATTCATCAATATTCTAAAACTAAAGAGTTTAGCCACTCATAGCTTTAAGCAACATGTTCATAAACAAATTAAGCATAGAAAGAGTGTAAAGAAAGGAATACTCTACTAGAAAGAAGCCCTTGATTGAGGAGGAACCGCCAAGATGTCCTTTGGTCTTCATATCGGGAACTCGAACGACACCAAGCTCTCTCTCAAACTCTTCTCTCTTCCTTCCAGCGAACTCACTCTTTGGTGTGTTTTTATCTGATTTCTTGATGTCTATGGTTGCTGGAAACCCTCCAATTTATAGAGTTAGCCACCCAAAATTCTTTCCAAAAATGCATATTCTTCAAATATGGAAAATTGGCGCCGCGGACTAGTCAATGGCAACCTACCCACAGCATCATGCCGTAGCGTCGCAAAGGTGGCATTGTGCTGAGAGCGGATGCAGGAAAAAGCGTCGCAGCACTGCCCTGTTTATGGCAGATTTGTGTTTTTCTTCTCTTTTTCACTGGATTTTGGCTAAGTTTTGATCTTTTGGCTTTCAATTCTAGTTTTTTTTTTTTTTTTTTTTTTCTTTTTGATCTAAAACCACTAGCAAACAAGTGCAATATAATATAAACTTCCTTAATTTGAGAGAATAGAAAGCACTTTTCAAGCGCTTTTCATCATGAAAAGTGAAATTTATTGCAGTGATTCAACCCCTTTCTACTAGGAAGCCTTCAAAGAATAAAGCTAGCAGTTCATAGTGTGTATGAGAGAGAAGGATAAAGTAAATAATAGACTTCATGATCTTCACTAAAACGTTCAGCCTTGCAAATTCTTTCAAATCAATATAGCTAGATGCATTGGGGTTAAAATAACCTGCAAATCATAGAGTAATTAACTTCAATCACTAGAAGAAAATTGAGATTTAATGACATTTAAAAACTATCGGATTTAAAATTTATTTTTAGTTATTGAATTGCCTATAAAGGTACAAGCTTCAATGACATTTGTTGAAAAATGTCATAAATGGTTTTCTTATGACAATGATTAATTGTCAACAATGAACAAATAATGACAATCATTATTTGTCATTTTTTTAGCATATTATAACTTTTTAGCATATTCCAATGTCCTCCATCTCATGACTGTTTCATTCTCTGACAGGTGACGGCGGTTTGCATTGAATTGAAATCTATTTTTAAAAAGTTATGGAAAAAAGCAAGCAAGTTCGTGGAAAATGAAATGAAATATACATTAAGCTGTTGAGGAAATAACCAAATTTGAATTGAAAATTAAATATTCACATAATCATACCAAAAATATAAACTCAAACTTGTCATTTATGTTTGCTTAGTCAACTTCCATTCAGGTTTCCAAACTCTATATACAAAAATTATTAATTACAATCAGGATATTTTGGTACGGAAAAATTATGGAAAAATCCATTAAATCCCATTAAAAGAAGGGGTTGGTGGCATAAATGGAAATCAGAAGAAAGAAAGAAAAAAAAAAAAAAAAAGTAGGGATAAAATAACAGTTGCAAATATATCAAAAAATAGGTTCATACATTGTAAAAGACAAAAAAGCCCAATCATTTTCACTTAGCCCATCAAATGAAAACCCAAAATCCTCTTGCGTGCTACTTTCTGATTTTTTCGAATTAAGAGCTATCATTGATAGTTTCTACTAGTAGTTACCATTGACTATCACAAATTGCTGCTATAAGTAGTTATTACTAATAAACTTTCATCAATTAGAATCAACCTTGAAATATTAACCTTTAAGGCTATCTATGGCTATCAATGAAGGACTTCTATAACTGATTATCAACTTTGAAAGATTAAACTATATCAGTGATGAAAAACTATTAGTGACTATCATTGATAGACTTTCATCAATGATTATCAACTTTGAAAGATCAACACTCAAAGTTATCAGTGGCTATCATTGATAATCTTCTATCATGGTTATCACTGATGTTTCTATTGGTAGTTATTAACTTTGAAAAATTAACACTTAAATCTATTATTAGTGATATAAAGTTATTAGTGGTTATCATTGATAGACTTTTATCAGTGACTATCAACTTTGGAAGATTAACATTTAAAAGTTATTAGTTGCTATCATTAATGGACTTCTATTAGTGGCTATCAAATTTAATTAACTATTAGTAGTTATCAGCTAACTTGTTGAGGTTCATACAATGCTCTCCACTTATGCTTCATCTCGCATTGGTTTCTTTGTCTAGGATGATGATTGATTATGAATCTTTGATGTCAATGGTTATTAGTGGTTATTTGATAGAGTTAGCAACATAGCAGCGAAAGTAATTATGATCTAAGGCACTCTAATTACATCAATTTAAAGGAAAAACATGCTTAGACAAATTGAAATACAAAAGAAGTAACACTTACTTGTTGTAGCTCAAAGTTTATCCCCGAGAATCTCCAAAATCTAATCACGAACTTTTCACGGACCACCACTAGAGTTTCCTTGTTATTCTCAAGCCTTATAACAGATGATGGGATCTGAATTGAGTAGAAAATTGGAGCAAAAGTGTGTAAAACATTGTTTTGGTGGAGAGGAAACTGATTTTCCCGTAAAGTTCTAATTCCGAAAAATACCAACCCCCTTCTCCAAATTTCCTTCTCCTTATTTAAAGAGGGAATCATGCAATTCAAAATCACCTACTGAAAGACACCACAAATGGTGATTAAGGTGCTTAAAGATAGTGGAAATTGCATTGAAGAGAGGTCTCCATCTTCTCCTTCACCATAAAACTGAAGGTGGTGGGATTTCCTCAAATTTCAAGAAATCCAACCAACTCAATTCTCAATTTGAGAATTGAGAATACAATTTTTAAATCAAAATTTTAATTCAATATAATTAATTTAAATAATAATTAATTAATTGATTAATTAATTATATTCAATTAATACTTTCCTAATTTTTTGACAATTTCAAACTCGATAAATCTCTATTCACCGATATAATATTTAAATCATATTTAAGTATTATTAAAATCTCAATTCGTCTAATTCACAATTAAACGAACCGAATTGTAAAAATGCTCCTTTTCTAAATTTGAACACTTTAAATTATCTCAATATACTGTTCTAAGGTTTAGTCCATGAGCTAACAAGGGGAACTAATGAACCTACAGATCATGAGCTCCAATGATCTGAAATTAACCGGATAAACTCTTTAACCTAGTTAATTGACATTCGTTAATTATCGGGTCACTCCATTAAAGCCTAGTAGCTGCACTCTCCTCATTATAGATATATTTTTGTTCATTTGATATAACCATGTTAGTAAGTCGATCCTTCATAAGTTGTTCATAATTACAGCTGGATCAAAATATCGTTTTATCCCTATAATTACTTCTTATTTCTTAAGTCCCACCAATCCTCTAATGAACAATTGGTTTGTGGTCCAACCAACAAACTGAATCCCTTTCGAGGTAATGAGAAGGTGGGGCCCCTTTGTTCAAGATCTGGATTCAGTACTTAAGTGAACAACTTATCTACTATCCTTTAATAAGATAGAATTGAATTCCATCTTGCAGGACTATGTCCCCAGCTATCTACCTGATCATATCCCTAAAATGGGGGGCATACTGAGTCGGCAAAACTGGCCACTCTCACCCATACAGATTAAAGGATAATCTCAAACAAACAGAAGTTCATAGTTAGCTCAGGATTAAGATTGAGTTACCTAGGTCATTAGGTTGGAATAATCAGTTTTAACAGCAAACGGTATCATAAAGTAAACGTAATTATTTCTTCGTCCAGTCTTATGCAACTCATTGCATAAGACACCCTGACTCATATGTCTCTACATGAACGATTTAGGATCACATCGTTTGTATCAAATACAAGGTGGGTTATATCCTTAGTGTTCCCAAGATAAGGTACTCAGTCTTTATCCATATACTATAGACCATTTTGACTATTACTTAAACTTGATCCATTTTTATCATAGAAAGTCTAAGTATTCACCATATAGCCATGGGTTCTTAGTT
The DNA here is from genome assembly GCA_031780015.1 of Citrullus colocynthis. Taxonomy (NCBI): domain Eukaryota; kingdom Viridiplantae; phylum Streptophyta; class Magnoliopsida; order Cucurbitales; family Cucurbitaceae; genus Citrullus; species Citrullus colocynthis. The sequence goes on from QLSR01000086.1 coordinate 72,209, forward strand.
TATTGAATTTAAATGCAATTCACATATTCAATAACAACTTTATTGAATAAACCTCGATAACAACTTTATTGAGAATAGATTATATAAATTACAAACAACGAGTTTTAGGACATAAAACCCAACAAACTCCCGCTTGGACTAAAACTCCACAGTGTGTATATACTGTTAAGCTTATAGAGAAAAGCATATAAGTACAATAAACTAAGGCATCAGATATCTAGTAGCTTTTTCCCACGTGTCCTAATTTACATAACTTGAAGACCTAGACTCATTAGGTGACCCTCAAACACTTTGGCTGTGAAAGGCTTTGTAAATGGATCATCAATGTTGTGCTCTAACGTGATCTACTGAGCAGTCCCGTCACCTCTCTGCACAATTTCTTTGGTGAGATGGTATTTTCGTTCATTATTTTTGCCAGGCTTATAGCTTCTAGGTTCTTTGGAGTTTGCAACTGCACTACTTTTATCACAATAAAGAGTGAGATGCATATTTGGAATAACTTCTAGATCTGTTAAGAACTTCTTGAGCCATACTGCTTCTTTTGCTGTTTCACATGTAGCTATATGCTCTGCTTCCATGGTGGAGTCAGCAATACAACCTTGCTTAATACTCCTCCATACTACTGCTCCTCAATTTAGAGTAAACACTGATCCAGATGTAGATTTCCTGGAATCTATATTGGTCTGGAATTCAGAATTTGTGTATCCTGTAAGGATCAGATCCTTAGTGTCATGCACAAGCATGTAGTCCCCCGTTCTCTTTAGATACTTGAGGATATTGTTAACAACAGTCCAATGATCATATCAAGGATTGAACTGAAACCTACTGACAATTCATACTACATAGCAAATGCCAGGTCATATACAGAACATAACATACATCAAACTACCGACTGCTGATGCATAGGGAATACGTCTCATGTCCTCAACTTCTTGAGGTGTCTTACAACACTGTTCCTTTAACAAATGAATTTCATGTCTTAACGGCAATAGACCTCTTTTGGAATTCTGCATCTTATATCTAGACAACATTTTGTCAATATATGATGCCTGAGACATAGCTAACATTTTGTTCTGGCGATTCGAACTATTTGGATTCCAAGAACATACTGAACCTCTCCCAAATCTTTCATTTGGAATTCGGTTGCTAGCCATTGTTTAATGTCAGTCAAGAATCCTACCTCATTCCCAATGAGAAGAATATCATCAACATACAGTATTAGAAATGCTACAATCGTGTTGATGATCTTTTTATAAACACAAGATTCATCAACATTTTGTTCAAAGTCATAAGATTTGATGGCAGTATCAAACCTTATATTCTAAGATCGAGATGCTTGTTTTAATCCATAACTAGATCGTTTAAGCTTGCAAACCTTTTGCTCTTGACCTTGTTTAATAAACCCCTCTAATTGAACCATATAGATACTCTCTTCAAAATAACCATTCAGAAAAGCTATCTTGACATCCTTTTGCCAAATTTCATAATCATAAAATGTGACAATGAACAAGAGTATTCTAATCGATTTTAACATAACAATAGGAGAGAAGGTTTCTTCATAGTCCACCCCTTCTATCTGGGTAAAAACTTTTGCTACTAATCGAGCCTTATAGATTTGTACCTTACCAGCTTGGTTTCGTTTTCTCTTGTAGATCCACTTACAACCAATAGGTTGCACCTAACTTGGTTGATCTACAAGTACCCAGACTGAATTGAAGTACATAGACTTCATTTCGAGGTCCATGGCTTTAACCCACTAGTCTTTATCAACATCATTCATTGTCTGTCTATAGGTCAATGGATCCTCTATCCCATCACCAGGTATGACGAGTTGAGTTTCTACTAAACCCATGTAATAGTTAGGTTCATGAATAATCATTCCACTACGTCGAGGTACTCTCAACTATTGAGAAGGATGTGATTTTTCAACACTTGAGGAAGGATCAACGTGATCAACAACTCTTAGTGTTTCGCCTGTAGTTTCTCTGGAAATTTCACTTAATACTAGTTTACTGCGAGGTTGATGATCTCTAATATGGTCTTCCTTTAAGAAAGTAGAGTTTAATACAATCACTTTATTTTACTGAGGATAAAAGAATAATCCACCTTGTACACTTAGGATCATAAAGTACATTTTTAAGTAAAATGTATCTATCTCCGAAAAACAAGTTCATATCTCCCACTACTTTGGCAGAGATGATCTCTTCTGATTCAACCCTAAGAGTTAGCTCGCCATCTTCAAGTTGTTTCCAGGAACTAGTTTCCTGAAAATAACAACAAATATGATTAGTGGCTCTTGAATCTAGTATCTAGGTAGAGAAATCATTATCCACTAAACAAGTTTAAAAAACTAGTAAATTATATTTATCTTGTTTTTCTTTTTAGCTTTTTTTTCTGCAAGATATTTAGGGCAATTCTTCTTCCAATGCCCATTTGTGTTGCAATGGAAACACTTTCCTTTGCCTGCAACTTTTTACTTGCCTTTTTGTTCAGTAGTGGCTTTCCCCTTATCCTTTTTCTTCTTCATCAACTTTCTTTTTGAAGAAGAGGGTCTAGACTTAGTCCCTAAGGACGATCCTCTATGGGACTTTTTAGAAACAACATTTGTTTCTTTTTCTTGTCCTTTAAATTTCATCATTGACTGAAAAGTCCGGAGCTCGTTAAAGAGAGAAGTTAGATTATACTCTATTTTATTCATTACCGCATTAGTGTAAAATGGTAAAAAGCTCTTCGGAAGAGACTCAAGTATAAAGCTGATTTGAATATTCTCTTTAATGATAGCTCCATTTACCTCTGCAAGATTGAAGTGGACCCTCATGTCCAGAACAAGTTTCCTAACAGAGGTTCTTTCTTTCATGCGAGAGTTGTAAATATGTTTAATAGCATCATGTCGAACAAATGATGACGGTTGTCCGAACATTGCCTGTAGTGAATCCATGATTTCCTTGGTGGTCATCATGTTTTCATGCTTTTTTGACAATACATCAGATATGCCTGCCAAAATATAGACTCGGGTTTTATTATTGGCCCTAATCCACTTGTCATAGCATCTCGAACATTTCGGTTTGCATTCAAGCTAGGGGCTAAAGAACATTTCTCCATTAAAATAAACCTAAGATCATCCATTACTAGTATAGTGTTCAGGTTTGATTTCCAAGTACTAAAATTATCCTCGTTAAGTTTTTCAGAAGCAAGTAATTGAATGAACAAAGTCGACATTGCTGAAAAAACAAACTTTTCAATTTAGTGATTTGCTATAGAAAAATAATCCAATCAATTTTAGCAAGTAATAATATACCCATACATTATCTCTTGCAATGATACTTTAGTGATTTACAATAACTGCTACTGAGGGGCAGTCAATTACTCATTCACTAAATGAAGACATTCTTAACCAAATACTAATATCAGAATAACTCTTATTCTTATAGTATTTGATTATCATTTATTTGGTCAAAATACTTACTTACACTTAGTAATATTTTGTAAGTGCATACCCCACCATTTTCAAATTTCAGAGATTGGTATTAATAACTTTTTGAGGGAAAGAGAATGTTGAAGATAGACCTAAGAAACCTTATCCATTTCTGGAGATCATGGTGTTCTGAATCCCATGATACAAACCCTTCAATAAATATCCCGGTCGAGCTGGCTTGGCTGGTACATCAATCGGCATATTGCTTGTTGGTATGTCATGTTAGGAAATGACTTGAAGGTGCATCATGGGAATCTCATGGTGTGACCTAATGGAAGAGACCGTAGGATGTATTGACACACTCCTTTTGCCCACTTACTATGAACTACTTTCCTATTCACCTGTTATTGAGCCACTAACACTCTCTAATTGGAGTTCACTCCCAAGGTGACGCGAAACCTAACATTGAATCTCACGATGTGTACTCTTAGGGACGTGAGAGTTAGCATATCATATATACAATTTTCCCACTGAAGTGTTCTAATTGGAATATTGAGTATTTTTACTTAGTGATATATCGGCTAAATAAGTATAATCTAAGTCTAGGCAATTAATTCAAGTATAACTCTTATACTAGGTTTAACCTACAATGTATAAGAGATAAAACCATTTTAAAACTTACATTGTCAACACAAGCTCATAAAACTAGGTTTACATAAATTCAAGAACTAGTTCGATCCCAGGTAGCATGTGTTCCGTAAACCGTCAACTTAAGTACCTCTAGCCTTAGACAGGATTTTACTGGGTGAATTTTTTTAACCTTTGTTTTATAAGTTAACTACCTACTTTAGGTGTTGTTAACCTAAGTGAGCATGCATCTTATCTTTGTTATAGATTTTAAATGTCTAATTCATTTTGTAACACTTTATAAATGAATAGCATACTATAACATTCATCACAAAATAATATAACCAATTATATTAATTTCATCAAGAAATAAGACATGCATAGTACATTATTAACACTTTATAACATACATATATGCATGAACATGTTAAGCCTATGCTGGGATTTAAATCTATATGGCATACTTTATGCACAAATAAATTTGATTTAATTAAAACATACAATCACAATGCATAATTAATTAAAGACACTAAAGGGGACCAATTTTGGCATCTAATTGGCCTAAAAATAGCTAATTTATTACAATTGTAATGAAAAACCACCTGAACCGCTCCTGAACCTCTTGAACCAGACAAGGAATGTTTAAAATAGAGCTGAACTAACTGGAAAAAGGTCGAATTGGACCACTTGCACCATTTAGGAGCTGCAAGGAATTTTTCCCAAAGAAGTCAAACTTTATGGAAAAAGTCAACTGACTGAGAAGCCAAACTTACCGGGAAAAGTCAACTTACTGAGAAAAGTCAAACTTTTCAGAACGCTCGGAACTTACCGGGAAACAGTCGACGAAACTTTACGGGAAAACTCAACAAAACTTATCGAGAAGTAAAACTTTCAAGCGTTGAATCGGTGAAACTTATCGAGAAGTTAATCTTGAAACTTACCCAGAAATGAACCAGTGGAACATACCGAGAAACAAAGGTGTGAACCTTACCCAGAAATGAACCGCCAGAACTTACTAGAAAACTGGATCGGGAAACTTACCCGAAAGTCGAACCAGCGGAACATACTTGGAACAAAGGTGTAAAGCTTGCCTAGAATTAAACCGCCAAAACTTACCAAGAACGAACCGGTGGAACTTACCCGGAACAAAGGCGCGAGCCTTACCCAGATCTGAACCGCCGAAACTTATCGAGTAATTAGTGCGCATGAATCGACAGATCTTTACGGGAAAAATGGCAGAATGCTCAATTTTGTCCGATTTAGGTGGCTTCTTCTCCAAATTTGTCCAAATTACAACCTAGAATCAACTCTAATGACTCTTAATAAAATTAAAGAACCTTTTTCACACATTAAAGTCCATAAACAAGAGGCTAATTACAATTATTACAACAAATTAAAGTTGAATTAGATGTCAAAACAAGTTTAAACCCATCTTTAACAACCACAACATTCAACTAATGAAATTGCACCCACCAACCTCAAATTAATGTAAATTGAGTGCTTTAAACATGCTATGATACCAATTGATAGAGTTAGCAACATAGCAGCAAAAGTAATTATGATCTAAAGCACTCTAATTACATCAAAGGAAAAACATGCTTAGACAAATTGAAATACAAAGGAAGTAACACTTACTTGTTGTAGCTCAAAATTTGTTCCAAAGAATCTCCAAAATCTGATCACGAACTATTCACAGACCACCATTACATTTTTCTTGTTATTCTCAAGCCTTAGAGCGGATGGGAGGATTCGAATTGAGCAGAAAATTGGAGCAAAAGTGTGTAAAACACTATTTCGGTGGAGAGGAAACTGATTAAAAAAAAATTATCTTTTTAATACTATTTTGGTGGAGAGGAAACTGTCGTAAAAAAATTGATAAATCACCTTATCATCATTATTCGGTTTATCTTTTTCTTCATACTAGGGTTTTTTAGAAGTTTCGTTTAGACAAGGGTTTGAATTAAGTGGAGAGTGTTGATAGCACTGAAAATGTGCTATCTTGCTCTGTTAATTCGAGGTTGTTCCAAGGTTTTAGGTGTTTATTTGGTTATTTTATAGGTTTCGAGTATCTGAGAGGTAGAACTAGGCATTAGAGCCAAAATGAAACTCAATTGCATCAACTAAGAAAGAGTAGGTGAAAATGACCATTTTGCCCCTGCATGCACGACATAGCAGCGCTCCTGAGGCACCACCTCGATGCTTTTTCCCAAGAGCTAGGATTTTGAAGAATGCCTTGGCGTCACAGCACTCTAAAGCCTGAAGCGCGAAGGATACCGTCAGCTCCTAGGTAGCAGCACCACGACACCATCACAAGTTTTATAAAACGTAATTTTGTGGCCTAAGGTTTATTATCTCAAACACCAGCTGACTTCCATCAATTTATCTCTTCTTTTCTCTTACTTTTTGATTAGTTCTTCTACCCAAACTCTTCCCTATTGAATGCTATGTCAATTATGGGCTTATGTAACGTTTTCTAGCCTAGGCATAAAATGGTTTTCCAAATTTTGCACACTTGTGAGGTTTAGATCGTTTTATATTAAATTCTCGTATTGTCTTTCAAGTTCTTCTTCGATTACAAATGATTTTGATTGTATTTCTGCTTGAGGACGTATAATCAATTGTTATGATCTAATTTGCAATGTGTGACATTAACTTGCATGTTAATCTGGGTAGCAATAGGTTAAATTAGCTTGGAAGTTATAAATCCACCTCAACAAGCAATGTCTAATTTACCTAGGGACAAATTACATTGAATGTTTGATTTGGCATCTCCAACTAGATATTTAACTTAGCAGTTTCTTCGATATTAATGCAGTTACAACTAATTAATTTGGTTAATGTGATAATTTGGACCCTCACCTAGCTTTTCTAGGTAAGGTGGCTAAGCTAGGCAATATAGGAATTCTTTGATGAAACCATGATCGAGTTACAAAATTGGGAATTAGCTCGAATACCTAGGCTAGGTTTTAATCATTAAATTTAATTCACAATTTATTCTCTTGCATTCAAAAAGATCTTTTCTCAAACACCCTCATTGGTTACTCTAAACTGTTTACACTTTAATTCAAAAATTATTCGGTTCTACGAGGATTCGACTCATACTACCACTATTGTACTTTTAGTGGAAATGATTAATTTATTTGAGAAGTTAAAGGCTTTCGGCAAGCCTTAACCATCAAGTGTTTGAAAGAATATGGATATAATAGCGTTTTTCCTAGCTTATTTGAAAAGTGGTGATTGGTATTCCTATTTAAAATAAAAACAAAAAACAAAAAAGAAACATATGGTCATTCTTTGAAGGGGTGGTCTTTATATCGGTTTATCTATGTAAAGAACCTTATCGATAGCTACCGCATCTTTCAAATTTGAGTTCAAGTTCTCCCATATGCTTTTCACCATCAAAATGTAAGATATTAGTAGAAAATGTATAAGTTTGAAATATCGTATTTTTACTCTTTTAAGTTTGTTATAATATTAGAAAAAAAATATTCTTTTAGTCTATAAATTTTGAGTTTAATTTTTGTTTAATCTCTAAAGTTCCAAAATGTTACACATTTACCTCAAAAGTCTTGAGGTTTAATTTCTAAATGGCAGTTATTAATTAATTTTAATAGTAATGAAAATTAGTGAAAAATTGAGACCTATCTTAATTATAATTCATTTAATTCTTTTAAATTATCTAAAAATGAAAGTGAGCTTCTAGTGAAAAATCAAAGTTAAGAATGTAAAATCTTGAGACTTTCAAAACCAAGTTAAAGTGAAATTCAAAACACCATAGTAAAAATGTAATAATTTGAAACCTAAAGTCCATATAGAAATTAAACTTACAACCTAGAAGTAAAAATTAACGTTTTAAAAGTCAATGACCAAATAGAAACTATACTCAAAGCCTATGAAAAAAAATATATATTTTTCGATTAGAATAGATACTCAAACGAAATTGAAGAATAGGATATTCAAATTCATGACCATGTAAAACTGTCATAACTATGCTCAGTCAAACTCAACTCTTTAAAACTGTGAATCGAAGGCCATCTTACAAGAATTTGTAAGAATGTACACAAAATAAATTCAAAACATCTTCCACCATAATGCTCTTTGCTTTTATAAACCATTACAAGAATAGTAACATATAAGCAAAAACAAAAATATGTCCAACTACATTGAATTATTCAGTAACACAATAACAAGAGACAATAGAGAAATAAATTATAGCTGAGACTTGCAGACCATTAACCAACAATATATGAACACATTTAGAACTTAAAGTCTGCTGATATATATTATGATATGCTTACTGTGGAGAACCATAATTATTTAACACTACTGTACACATAACAACAACCAACCTCAATAATATAATAACACACCACTCTATGTTATGTTCTATTTCTAACTGACTAAGTATTGACTAAATATTCTCCACTGGCATGAACTTCTTTCACCCTCTTATCATACTCATCTTCTTCTTCTTCTTCCTCCTCTTCTTCCAGCTCTCCGTTGCCTTCTTCTTCATCCTCTTCAGTTCCCCATCCAAAGCCCTTGATGGTTGTCGATGATGGGGGCGGGTTTCTTGCCTCCCCCACGATCTTCATGATTTCTTCAACACTTTGAAGAGAGAAGCTTGGGTTATCCCTCTGGTAATAGATGGCTTGAGCTGATTCTGTCAGTTCCCTTGGCAAGTTCTTTAGGAACCACGGGTGACTCTTGATCTCTTTTAGTGAAATTCTCTGTCATATTATGTTGAGGGTGAGAATTGCATCGAAAAGAAGTGATATAATCCAGCACATTAATTAAGTAAAAAACGAAAAGAAAGGAGCCAACTTAACCATGTTTTACAAACTAAAGTTTCCTCATACTTCTTTTCTTTTTTAGCTGTGGAATAAGCACTCATTTTAAAATGAAGTAAGGAGAACAAGGGTGGACTCCCATTGCAGAATGGAGCGAATCCAAGAGCAAGAAATTCATATTTAGGTGTTGAACTGGGTGCAGATGGCCTCAAAAAGGATTTACGTCAAACTCTCTAGCAGATGGCCTCTAAAAGGATTTCAACATATTTATTCAAGAATCACAAAATTGAGAGAGAGAGAGAGTTATGTATAAACCTCTAAACAAACTAACTAAAGCTCACATACTTGTCTAAGTTTCCCACTATAAAGATGGGTCTTAATCTAATTAAGATCATGAAACTAAAAAATCAATTCAGATAAAGAAAACAAAATGAACATAGTGAAGATAATTTTGTATTTTGGCATTAACTTTCAATAGAATTGCATGTGGTCGAGCTTACTAAGGCTGATCGAAGTCCCTTCACTACCATTTTACCATTTTAGAAGTTTCAGGTGGAATATCAAACAAAACTAACAAATGAAGATGATTTTGTGTTAGAATTCAAAATAAGGAAATGATCAAAACATGTTAGTTTATCACAGAAAAATACCCTTGACGGATTTGCGACAAAGATGCGAGAGAGTAGGTGTCGACAATCTTGAGATATGTGAACATAGTCTGGTATTTTATACTGTACAGCCATTATTCGCTGCAGAACAACAAAAAAGAAGTGAGAAATATGTTCACTTTACTGAAATTACTATACAGCAGCGCAAGTCTGAGACCTGAATAGTTTTTCGGAAGTTTCTAGGATCGTCTTGATCTTCGAAAGGATATGCACCAACCAACATAACATAGAGAGTGACTCCACATGACCATACATCTGCCAACTAAATACCACGGAAGAGAAGATAATAAGCCATTTGAGTGTTTGAATAAAGAGTATCTATGTTTGAATTGTTCTAATGACACCAATAACCACATTAGTTTTATATTCGCTTAAAGGAAATAAACTGCAAGTCAATCTACTACATGCACAATGAGATCCAAGATTAACAATGAAATTTTAGTGCTCAAACTAAATCAACCATTATTAGAAAAACAGAACTCTAGAACACAAAACTCAATTGATTTTCCACAGAAGGGAAGCCATTTCTTGATACATACCGACGTGAAAACATTTGTTGATAATTTTCAAAAGGCCTACAGTGGATTGATTAACTAGTAGTTCTCGTTCAAAATGTGTTCCGACATCCTGAATGCATCTCTTGCAACAGGACAAAGAAATTTGGGAAAAAAATATGCAGTAGATTTTGCAATAGATATGAACTGATATTTGTCTTCATTTTCCATAATCTAATTGCAGTAATCACAGATGTGCATAAGCACCTTTCCATCGTACTCTCGTCGAGATAGAACCTCTGGTGCTATGTATGCTGGAGTTCCAACAGTTGATTTTGGTCTTGAATGCAACAATGATGACTACAGAAGAAATTGACAATACAACAACATTAGTACAGAGAAAATATGAAAGAAAGAACATATTGACTTGAAATGAGCAAATAAAATTCTCAAATTCAAAGACCTTGGAGTAGCCAAAATCACAAATCTTCAAGCGTGGGGCTGGACTTCCATCTAAAAGGGTATTTTCTAGCTTCAGATCTCTATGACATATTTGCTGCAAAGCATTGAGTCACATCAAATATCGTATAAGATTTTTTAAACAAGGAAACCAAATGTGGCTTAGTATGTTTCTGATACTACCATTGAATGGCAATAATTGACTCCAGAAATCAGCTGCTGGAAGAAATATCTTGCCTGTAAAAGTAAGATCAGAGTAAAACAATTACACAAAGCTAGCAATTCTTCTTTTGTCTCTTTGTTCATTCCACCCCCCAAGGCTTTGGCACTCTACATTCAAGCCCTTACTACTAGGAAACCCCTAAGGAATAAAATTAGCTATTTATAGTGTATGAGAGAGAGAGAGAGAGTAGATAATAGACCTCATCTTCACTAAAGCGTCCAGCATTGCAAATTCTTTCAAAAAGCTCTCCCCCAGCAGCATATTCCATTACAATAGCCAAATGCGTTGGGGTTAAAACAACCTGCAATCTCAAACCAACTTCAACTTCAACTTCAAATCAATCTATCATTTCCTCTGTTTCTTTATCTAAACCTTGATGCATTTAATACTAACAGCTCCATCAATCTCTCGCTGATGAGAATCAAACCTTTTACATATGAAACAACAAAACGAAACCCATTTTTTCTGAAGAACTATTACCAACACTTTGGCAATTACATGATGTTAAATTAACGAAATCCTAAAAAAAGTAGAAAGAAACTTGCCTCCTTGAAACGAATTATATTGGGATGCCGAAGCGATCGATGGTTTATAATCTCTCTTGCCACATTCTCATCAATCTGTGAATACAATAAAGCATCAAAATCCCCCAATTTAAGCACCAATATTCGAAACAAGGTTCATTTCAAAGCCAAAACGAAAAAATTAAATTAAGAACAGAATTAACCTTATGACCACGTTCTATGTACTTCATGGCGACAAGCTCTTTGGTCTCTTTATGCCTCAAAAGTCTAGCAACACCAAAGTTTCCAGCACCCAAATCCTTAACAACTTCGTACTTGTCCATTTCTGCACAGAATCAAGCACCGTCGACGAACCCACAAGAAGAAAAACAGAACAAAAATCAATAGCAATAGCAAATAAGGCTTTCAATTCTCATTAGGTTCAAAATACGAAATGGGTTTTGGCGATCAGATCTGAAATCAACTAATGGGCTCTAAAATTTATAGAAACTGAAAAGAGTGGAAAGAAAGCACGTGGAATTGGCCTTACAAACTCGGACAAAGCAATTCAATAGAGGGTATGGGAATCCACGAGGACCAGCTACAATCCAATCACTGCCTCTTCGATTGAAATCCTACTTTTTTTCTTTTTTTTCCCTTATTGATGCTCACTTTTTTTAGGGTTTTTCATTTTTCTCTTTTAATATGGGAAGTGGGGTGTTTGGATCTCTAAAAACGCCGTTTGATGAGGAGAGACGATGTGGGTACCTTTGAATTTTTTACTAATTTTTGTTTCAGTTTTTGTGAGGTTTCACACTTGTTCTAATTCCAATGTCCTCCTTCTCACTACTGATTCATTCTTTGACGAGTGACGCCACTTTGCATTGAATTGAAAAAAAAGGTTTTGCGAAAAAGCAGCCGTGGAAAATGGTTTCCATTAGCAAAAGGAATCTCTGAGTATGATGGCAAGTGGTGCTTCACTGCTTGATTTCATTTCAAGTTAACTTTTCATTTATGCCTTTTTTTATAGTATATTATCAATTAATCGTTTGAGACTATTGGCAAAAAGTCAATAAAGTCATCCTTGCTTGGCTTGTAGTGCATAAATTTTAAAGGATAAAGCATACTTTCTATTTTATTTCTTTGTTATTATCTTTTTTTAATGCATTATTAGTTTCAATATAGGCATACCATAACTTGAATATTCTTAAAGTACATACTAGAGCAACTAGTCACACTATATATTATAAAAACTTGTTAGCATAAGTGGTTTGAATGAAATTAAATATCAATGTCTCCATCAAAATGATAAATAGATGTTCACTAAAAGGATAACATCTTCTTGATCTACCTCAATCAGGTATTCAACCAATTTCTTGTCCTATCAATGAGCATCAACCACATGTTGTGAGCTCCAAGTCATAAGTGAGATAATTATGTTTGTGCTCGTATAGATGTCATGAGACATAAGTGATAGCATTTTCATGTTGCATTAACACACAACCTGGTTGTTTTCTCGAAGCTTCACTATAAACTACTAAATCTTTGGGATCCTAAGGAATATTTAACAAAAGGACTAGAGTACCCTAATTTTTTAACTTTTGAAATTTCTTGTAATTTTCGTTGAAAGTGTAAGTAATGTTCACGTGAGCTAGGTGAGTCAAAGGTGTTGTCAAGTTGGAAACATTCTAAACAAACCTTCTATGTTAACTTGCCAAACCAAGGAAACTACACATTTTTGTTATTGTAATTAAGTATAAGCCCATGACAAACTGTTTCTATATTAGACTCCCCAACTTTGATGCCTTCCTTACTAGCTACATACCTTAGAAAACATCTTTATCCAGCTAAGACCGACACTTAAAAAGCTTGGCATAAAGCATGCTAATGCGTACGGCTATTAAAACTTACTTGAGGTAATCATCATGTTGCACTTTAGTCTCGAAATAAACTCATGTGTGGATTTTTGAGGACTAATATAAATGAGACTTGAAAGCTCTTTGAAGACTCAATTCCTAAAGTCCATGGAAATTTGGAGCATTTGTGAGTCCCGAAGACATTATCCTAAACTCATAATGATTGTACCTAATCTCAAAGATAGTCCTTTTGGTTATCAACCTTCTTGACTCGTAAATATAGCTTTGAGAAAACCTTTGCTTCTTAAAGTTGGTCAGTAAGATTGTCCATGCAAGAGAAAAATGTACATTTGTAGCCCTACAAGCATAGGGTTAAGAATCTTGATTCAACACTTGAAGGCCCCAACATTCCCTTGCACCCGATGCAACTTAGCTATGGTACCTTATTCAGCTCTTGACAATTGTTACATAGGTAAAATGATCTATCTTCCTTTCTAACGAACAAAATGGGTGTGCTCCAAAGCGAAATACAAAACGAATAAAAACTTTGTCAAGTAGTTGTTTGTATTTGTGACTTGGGCTACTTCGATTGTACTAGAGCCATTTTATGAGGAGTCTTATGAATGAGCATCGACGACAACACTAGTAGTAAACCTGAAAGACGTACCCTACTTCATTTTAATAGAACTTTATATGTTTACTAAAAGCTATGTTACTTTATCTTTTTAGTCAAATTGATGGCTTAATTAGTTTTTATTCTAAATTGATCCCAAACGTAAATTCTCTTTAACTAACAACTTCAACAATCGACCTCTTCACTAGTAAAACCTCAAACGTTCCATTTCAATAAATTATTGACAAGTATTATTAATAAATAGCCCTGATTAAAAGGTTGTTTCTTCCAACTCGTTTGAAAACCCAGGGAGGAAGCTTATTAAAGCAACTCTTCTAATATTTTGATGGTCCTGACATGATCTTTTGTTTCACTATTAACATCTATGCAAAATCCAAAGTCCTAAATAGTACTGACGTTTCTTATACCAAATCAAAAGAATTATATTACAATTTCATCGTTGCACTACAACAAAAATGGCATTCCATGATATAAGACGATAGCCAAATTAAGGGATAGAGAGAAAAAACTGCCATAAATTCTAAAACGCGCGTTTTTACAAGAACAGACGTTGATTTTCATATACTTTTTTTAATATTTATGACAATTTTTAAGTGTTATAAATCTAGGACTATTATTAACTGTCATAAAATTAAAATATTTATTTTTTATTTAAAATAAAAAAACAAGAATTTACAATAAAAAAAAAAAAAAATCCTAAGTTCAAAATCACCTCGATCTCTCTCTCTTTTAGTTTTTTAGTGTTCTCATTTTTCCACCGCCATCCTTCCCCTCCGCCCGATTTTTCTTATTCTCTTATGACCTATCCTCCGGCAAAATGTATGGTGGCGGTGGCCAAGGCTCTTCTCTTACGCAAACCTGTAGTGTATGGCAAGACCCCCAATGGTATCAAAAAAACAATATGCGAGTTCTTACATCTTCTTCAGCTCCAACAACCACGAACCTACATGAATGAAGCTCTCTAGCATCAGCTTTGTTCTCTGATGGTTCTTTACCCCTTCGATGCGACCTGTAGATAAAAAGGTATAAGCCAAAATATATTTGGTATTACGAAAATTCTTTGCATGGAAAAGATGACTGATATGTTTTATATATATATATATATATATATATATATATATGTGAAAAGAAAAATGAAATCTTTCATTTCCAACAATGTATAGAGACGATTGACAGGACTTTTAGATTTCAAACTTAAACATTCAGCCTCTAAGAATTACTAGACGACAAATTACTTAAACGATCGACAAAACCACAGATTGGATAAAGCTTGCAGCTCCCATCAAACGTTGATATGTTGATCTTCAAATCACTCCACAAGCAAGATCGATCAGGTCAAGCTTGAATGATTCTAGACATGCAACCTAAACACCATAGAATTGCAAAAGAAACATAGCTTAAAGCTAAAAGAAAGCTCAATGCTCTTTTTACTACATTTTCCAAGTCTCTTCCAAGTCTCTTCCAAGTCTTTTTGTGTCACACCCCCTCCTAAGTTACCCTACCCAACCCGAGAGGAGATGTGAAGACAGCAAACATTACCCTTTTGTGATATTCACTGCCCATTTGTACCTGAATAACCTGTGAAACTATAACATATATATTCGCTTACAAAGCCAAAACCATAAAGACCTATGTTATTACAATTAAACTTTCAACATATCCACAATATATTTGTACAATAAGCCGTCTCACATCCCAACTAATATGTAACCAGGTCTACATGCCACCTATACAAGGTTATATACACATACAACAACTCAAATGTGTCTATTTCCTGATATCTCGAAGCTTAGGCAAGGCGAGCTGGAGTAGGCTAAGCACTGGGAACGTCCTTGCTACCTGGGTGGAAAAGAAAACATGGAAAGCGTGAGGTAGGAGCCCCGTGAGTGACTAGTTTTGTAAAATTATATTTTGTTCAAAAATAGGCATGTTACAATCATTATAACACAATATACGTAAAACATGGATCCAATTCATCATTTCTGTAAAATCATACTTTCCAACAACTTGATCAAATCACATAAATTCATTCTAAAATGATCGTACATGAAATTAGTTCGTTCTTAAAAATTTTCCCTTAGTTGAGGCGGAGCAAGACTCAACGCACCCAACGTCGAAAACCACGACTGGATGTGGAGCAAAACTCAACACACCAGCATCATCGAAATAATGGCTCGATGCGGAGCAAAACTCAACGCACCAACAATACCAACCTCTATGTGTACATAGGAATATCACGAGTTACCCAAATACCTTCTTTGAGTCCTTCAGTACTGGGTCCCGGGGAAACTCACATGCCTTCTCAATGTCCTTCAGTATTGAGCCTCCTCTAAAACATTTTAGAAACCAGTATTTTATATAGATTTCTCATATGAAAATATTTCATGGAAAATCAGACAATTCTTCAATCAATAACATCTCACAAACATGCTTTTCAATATCTTACAAAAAACGTATAACATGCCTTGTGAACAATAAAATCAAACATCATGCTTTTCAAAACAATTCATCACAATGCCATATTTCATCAGAAAACCGAACTAAACATTTCCCATCAAATCGTTTTTAAAGAAAGAAAAGTGTCACTCATAACTTGTCATTAGGCCCCGAACGGATTATATGCCTTCCCGAGCTCTTCTTGGCCTGTAAATACACATTTCTCAAGTTAAGCTTTCCTTAAACTCCCTTTCCATGATCATTAAGTGTGCATAGTTAAACTCTAATCATGTTCATCACCGAGACTCTCCTTGTCACACCCCCTCCCAGGCTACTCTACCCAACCTGAGAATAGATGTGAAGACAGCAAGCATCACCCTTTTTGTGACATTCACTACCTAATTGTACCTGAATAACCTGTGAGACTATAACATACATATTCGCTTACAAATCCAGAACCATAAAGACCTGTATTATTACAATTAAACTTTCAACATATTTACAACATATTTGCACAATAACCCGTCTCACATCCTAACTATTATGTAATTAGGTCTACATGCCACCTATACAAGGTTACATACATGTACAATGACTCAAATGTATCTTTTTCCTGATATCTCGAAGCTTAGGCAAGGCGAGCTGGAGTAGGCTAAGCACTGGGAACGTCCTCGCTACCTGGGAGGAAAAGAAAATATGGAAAGCGTGAGCTAAAAACCCCGTGAGTGACTAATTTTGTAAAACCTTCTTTTGTTCGAAAACAGGCATGTTGCAATCGTTATAACACCATATACGTAAACGTGATTCAAATAATCATTTCTGTAAAATCATAATTTTCAACAACGTAATCAAATCACATATGTTCATGCCAAAATGATCGTACACGAAATCAGTTCGTTCTCAAAACTTTCCCTTAGTCAGGACGGAGCAAGACTCAACGCACCCGACGTCGAAAACATCCTTAGTTGAGGCGGAGTAAAACTCAACGCACTCAACGTCGATAACAACCTTAGTTGGGGTGGAGCAAGACTCAACACACCCAATGTCACAACCTCTATGTGCACATAGGAATATCGCGGGTTGCCCAAGTACCTTCTACGAGTCCTTCAGTACTGGGTCCCGGGGAAACTCACATGCCTTCTCATGTCCTTCAGCATTGAGCCTCCTCTAAAACATTTTAGAAACAAGTATTTTACGTAAATAGTTCACATGAAAGTCTTTCATGAAAAATCAGATATTTCACGATAAACAACATTTCACAACATGCCATTCAACATCTTATAGAAAACGGATAAAACATGCCTTGTGAATAATATCATCAAACATCATGCTTTTCAAGAAAACAGTTCATCTCAAAGCCATATCTCATAAGAAAACCAAACTAAACATTTTAAATAAATTTCATTTTCAAAGAAAGAAAAGTGTCACTCACAACTTGTCCTTAGGCCCTGAGCGGATTATATGTCCTGAGCTCTTCTTGGCCTGTAAATACACATTCCTCACGTTACGCTTTCCTTAAACTTCCTTTACATGATCGTTAAATATGCATACTTAAACTCTAATCATGATTTATCACCGAGACTCCCTTTTTTTTTCTAAAATAAACATAATAGGCGAGATTCTATGTCACTAGCGAGATTACCAACGATATTTCACCTTACTAGCGAGATTACTAGCGAAATCACACAACAGGTACACGGCATTAGCGACACCAGAATAAGCGAGACTAGCGAGATTACCTGAGGAGCGACACCGAGCGAGAGTCAGCGAGATTTGTGAGACAAAAACCTCCTCTGCACTACCAGTGAGATTTGTCTCGCTACTCACGCTCCAATTTCTCAGCGATACCAGCTTCCTAACGACACCCGACAGCAGAGTTTCCTCCTTTTCTTTTTGTTCTCACTTCTATCAGTTCAAAGTCATATTTCCGGCCAGAATTAGAACTTCTTTTCTTCTACAAACTTGTAGAGAAATATGTTTTCTAGCTTACCTCAAATTTTCATGGCTTAACTCGTCCTTGTTCGTCAGATATTGCAAGATTTCTTCCCGCTACTCCAGATTACACAGAAATTTCGTATCAGTAACTTCCAGCTAACAGTTTACATGTTTCTATTCCATTTCAACTCAGACAAAAGTTGTTCAAAATTGAGTTAACTTACTAACCTTAAAATTTCAGCCCAAAATTCGATCTCTTCTGCTGGATATTCACCAAACACCAAACCTGGTTCAAACTGTGCAACAGTAGATGAAGCTTCCGTTTCAGCTTCAGTTTTACCATGAAACCGTCCAAAACCTTGCACGAATTTGCCCTAGAACTCTTCTTCAACCTCTCCACGACGTGCAACTGAAAGATAGCATACAAATGAGTTTGGAAATGAAGAGAAATAAGTCGGCAAAGTTTTCCCTTCAATAAAAGTTAATAACCGACTTCTCCCCTTCCTTATCTTCTCTTCTTTTTCTTTTTTTTTTTAATTAATTTTTTTTTTGTCTTCTTTCTCCTTTGTTTTCCTCTTCCTTTTTTTTTTATTTACAAAATGAGATTATTAATATTAATTCGCTTAAAGCTTTTGAATGTGCTTACAAATTAGGTGCTTACACTCCTTTTGCCCAAACTAATCATAATTAGCGAGATTCCATGTCATTAGCGAGATCATCAGCGAGATTTTACCTTACTAGCGAGATTACTAGTGAAATTATACAACAGGTACATGACACTAGCAACACCAGGATAAGCGAGACTAGCTAGATTACCTGAGGAGCGAGACCTAGCAAGAGTCAGCGAGATTTGTGAGACGAAAAGCTCCTCTACACCACCAGCGAGATTTGTCTCGCTACTCACTCTCCAATTCTCAATGACACCAGCTTCCTAGCGACACCCAACAACAGAGTTTTCTCCTTTCCTTTTTGTTCTCACTTCGTTCTGTTAAAAGTCATATTTCCTGCCAAATTTAGAACTTCTTCCCTTCTACAAACTTGTAGAGAAATATGCTTTCTAGCTTACCTAAATTTTCGTGGCTTAACTCCTCCTCGTTCGTCAGATATTCCAAGATTTCTCCTCCCTACTCTAGATTACACAGCAATTTCGTATCAGTAACTTCCACCTAAAACATATTTCTTTTCCATTTCAGCTCAGTCATCCTTCATAAAAGTTGTTAAAAATTGAGTTAACTTACTAACCTTAAAATTTCAGCCTAAAATTCAATCTTTTCAGCTCGATATTCACCAACACCAAACCTGGTTCAAACTATGCCACAGCAGACGAAGCTTATGTTTTAGCTTCAAGTTTACCATGAAACCGGCCAAAACCTTACACGAATTTGCCCTAGAACTCTTCTTCAACTTCTCCTCGACGTGCAGCTAAAAGATAGCATAGAATGAGTTTGGAAATGGAGAGAAAACTAGTTGGCACTCATCCCCCTCAATAAAACTAATCACCGACTCCCCTCCACTTTCTTTCTCTTTTCTTTTCTTTTTTTTTTTTTAATTTTCTAGTTTTCTTTTCCTTTATTTTTATTTTTATTTAATTTACAAAAAGAAGTTAATAAACAATAATCCGCTTTAAGCTTTTGAACGTGCTTACACTTTGTTTGAACAATTACATGTTATTATATAGGTCTCAAAATAAACCCTAGACACACTATGAGGCATTCAAAAGTTGTAACACACATAATTAATGACTATTATCAGCAATGATCAAATTGTAACACAAAATCACATAAAATGAATCAAAAATGAAAAACACATTTAGTAAATATAATAAATCCGAGATTATCTTTTCTTTTTTCGTCCATATTCCGTGCATTTGTAACCATCCAAGAGTAAATGAAATCTCATTTGAAGTAGCTTGAAGTCTTTGTTCATTAAATGAAGCTTGATTCTTCATAAATTCCACTTGACTTCACATAATTCTTCTTCTTTGGTTAGTGTAAACTTAGACAACATGTATGGCTCATTCTTGATGTTCATATTACATGATTGAAGTTCCTCCATTCATATCACAAGGGTTAGTATGATAAGTCTAGAACGATAATGTATGCTAGTTGTCACAATCGCAACTTCCGCATCTTACAAAGCGATTGTGCGGCACTTGTTCTCGCTTGCAAACAAGTCAGCTTGGTCACATTCGAATCGCCTACGACATACCGAGTGCCTCTCGCAGCCTCTGCCCCCGTTTCGGGAGAAAATGGTTTTGAAAATGGGTTTAGAAGAAAAGGTTTTCGCAAATGTTTGAAAGCATGTGTGAGAAAACAAGGTTTGTTGTAAGGATAGAAAGCAATAAAGGACAACAACAGCTTTATAGCTCACAACTCCGGATATAAGGATTTGATGGTTAGTCTCTTCTCTATATAGTACATTCTTAACAATTTTGGAAATGTCACCCTTGCATATGCAAAGTGGTGAGCGGTCACTTACAAGGAAAAGTACTAGGAAAGTAAACTAACTAGTAAAATAAAATACATAACATGAAAGCATGATAAAAAGGGGTCAAGGCGGGCGAGCAGCCACGGGCAACACGCCCTGGACAAGCATGACGGTGGTTGACGTCCCTGTCAACCGACGTTGCTTGAACTCTGCAATTCGTAAAGCAGCAGACTTCAGGTCTTCAGCGTGCTCCCAATTGGTTTCTTCGTTCGAGAGGCCTTTCCACTTCACCAAGAATTCGTTCAGGTCTCGTCTTGGTCTTCCAATGCGCTGGGTTCTTTCTGCAAGTATCTCTTCGACTTCCCTCTCCGTGGTGTCCTTCATCATGATAGGAGGGCTAGTCACAGTATTACATCGTTCATAGTTCGGGTCAGGATGGTAAGGCTTTAGGTTGCTTACATGGATGACTGGGTGGATCTTCATCCATGTGGATAGCTGAACTCGATACGAGTCTTCTTGACCTTCTCGACCACTTCTACGGGTCCTTCATATTTACTTACCAAGCGTTCGTCTCTCTTTCCTGAAATCGACACTGTTCGAGGCGTAGGTTGATTAGGACTTTATCCCCTGATTGAAACTTTAGGGGTTTGCGCTTCATATCCGCCCACTTCTTCATACGCTTCAATGCCCTCTCTAGGCACGCGCGCACAACTTCTGAAGATTTTTTCCACTCTCTGGTGAAATTATGCGCCGGAGGGCTCTTCCCTACATAAGGATGGTCAACAACGTGTGGCATGAGCGACTGTCTGCCACACATGATTTCAAAGGGTGTCTTTCCCGTGGCGGAACTCTTCTGGCTGTTAAAGCAAAACTGAGCCACGTCTAACATTTGAACCCAATTCTTCTGTCTCGCATCAATAAAGTGTCGGAGATACTCCTCGAGCATACTATTGAAGCGTTCTATTTGCCCATCCGTCTGTGGATGATAACTGGATGAGATGTTTAGTGTGGAACCCAACGTTCGAAATAACTCTATCCATAACGTCCCAGTAAAATTTGCATCCCGGTCACTAATGATACTGACAGGGACACCCCATAACTTCACTATGTGTCTGAAGAACAACACAGCGTCATCTCTGTCGAGCACTTGTCGATGATCACCAGTATCGATTCGAACTCCCCAACTTTGGGTAGATGTGTGATGAAATCCATAGACACACTCTCCCATAGTCTTAAGGGTACAGGTAGGGGTTCCAGCAGACCAGCTAACTTTCCCCTTTCCGGTTTGTCTTGCTGGCAGACAAGACAAGTCTTAGTGAACTGCATGACATCATCCCGGAGACTCAACCAATAGTAGCCTTGTTTCAATAGGGCGTAGGTTCTTTGCCACCCATTGTGTCCAACCCATGGCATATCGTGACACTCTTTCATTAACAATCTTCGAAGCTCCCCTAACCGAAGGACATATAGGCAGTTACCCTTAGTTAGGAGAAGGTCGTCTTCTACCCAAAACTGACGAGTCTTCCCCTCTTCGGACAGTTGAATCAAGGTTTGGGCAGCTGTGTCATTGACCAAGTGGGTTCTTATGGCTTCTCGGACCGTCCCACTCAGACTACTGGCTTTTAACTGGGGGAACAAGCACAGAACTGCATGTTCGCTTTTCCAGCTAAAGGCATCGGTCGCCTGATTGGCCTTTCCTGGTCTATGCTCGAACTGAAAATCAAATTCGGCCAGGCACTCTTGCCATCGGGCTTGCTTAGATGACAACTTTGGCTGTGTGAAAAAGTGGCAAATCGAGCTGTTGTCGGTCTTGACTACGAACTTGGAGCCTAACAGATATTGTCTCCATGCTCGTAAACAATGAACTACGGCCAACATTTCTTCCTCGGATGCTGCATATCTCCTTTTAGCATTGTTTATTTTTTAACTCTCATAAGTAATGGGATGGCCGTCTTGAAGGAGAACGCCGCCTAAGGCGAAGTCGGACGCATCAGTCTCGCTTAGAAAGACGTTGTTACATCTGCAATTCCGAGAACTGGCCCCTCCATCATGGCCTTCTTCAAGTCTTCAAAGATAGCTTGACACTCTAGGGTCCAACCCCACTGGTGATCTTTCTTTAACAACTCAGTCAACAATCCTATTGTCCTCGAGAATCCCTCCACAAACCGCCTATAGTAGTTGCCCAGTTCGAGGAAAGAGTGCAGTTCTGTCACGGAGGTCGGTACCTTCCAGTCTCATATGGCATGGACTTTAGTTTCTTCCATGCCGATTCAGCCACACTTAATCACGTGGCCCAGAAAGTTTATGCGCTCCTGAGCAAAGGAGCATTTCTCTCTTTTCACATACAACTGGTTCTGCTTCAACTTTTCGAAGACTAATTGAAGGTGGTGTCGATGTTCTTCCATCATTGAGCTGTAGACCACGATGTAGTCCAGATATACCACAACGAACTTGTCGAGATACTCGTGGAAGACCTGATTCATCAACGTACAAAAGGTGGCTGGCGCATTAGTGAGGCTGAAGGGCATTACTAGGAATTCAAAGGCCTCGTACTTCGTGACACAGGTTGTCTTCGGTTCGTCTCCCTCTCAATTTGCACCTGATAGTACCTTAACCGAAGATCAAGTTTTGAAAAGTACTTGGCACCATAGAGGTGGTCAAACAAGTCCATGATGACGGGTAACAGGAATCTGTTGCAAACAGTGAGTTTGTTTAGTGCTTGATAGTCGATACACAAACGAAGACTTCCATCTTTCTTTTTCTGAAACAACACTAGGGCCCCATAAGGCGCCTTTGCGGGACGAATGAACCCTGCGCTCAACAACTCATCTAACTGCTTCTGGAGTTCTGCTAACTAGGGAGGCGCCATCCAATAGGCGTTTTTCGCAGGTGGTTTTGCTCTTGGCACCAACTCAATTTCGTGGTCAATCCTTCCTTAGAGGTAGGGACTTTGGCAGACTGTCCGGCATGACATCTCGATATTCCTCTAAGACAACCTGAATGACTTTCGAAACGGTCTCACCTTCTTTTTCTAATGCCTTGATCGGGATGGCCATGAATGTGGGTTCGTTGTGAGCGAAGCCTCTCTTGAGCTGGAGGGCCGAGATCATCTTTATCCCATTTGGTTGTTTGATGTTGGTCTGAACAACCCTGGGCGAAGATCCCATAATTACCAAACACTTTGCCAGCGGCATCGGTGTGACTTTGTGCTCAAGTAGGAATTCCATCCCCAAGACCACATCAAAATCGTCCATCTTGATCATCACGAAGTCGGCATGCCCGTTCCACTCCCTCATCTTAACCATGGCCCTCTTCACTACTCTTGTGATGGGTAGGGTTGCTGAGTTGACGACTTTCATCTTTCCTGCGTCTCTCTCCCATCGTAGGTTTAAACGATGCGCTTCTATTTCAGTCATGAAGTTATGAGTAGCCCCAGAGTCGACCATGGTGCTCTTGGCCGATTTTTGGTTGACTTAGGCGTCTACATACATGAGCCCCCGTTCGACGGGCTCTTTGGTCTCTCCTATCTTCCTGTGGAGAGATGACAGGAATTTCAGCGCCCCCATGTGTGGGGTGTCCCCCTCTTCTGTTGGTGGGGTCTCGTGTTTGTTTGTTTGGTTTGACCATTTAATTCGGTAGTCCGCTTCAGACCCTCGCCCTCCCTGTGTGGTCCTTTGCATATGAAGCACTATAGGGGCCGAAATTGACTGTTCTGCTCATTAAGCCCCCGCCAAGTATTCTCATTCCTTTGTTAAGGGGGTTGATAGGGTTTTCGGTCTCCACCACAGCCTTTGTCTCCTCCAACATTTCGAGGAAAACTTGCACGACTGTTCTTATTTCCCCCGTTAGAGGACGTCAACTGTCATCTGGTGTCTTGAGAGTCGTTATTGAGGTCAAATAGTCGTTCGGCGGCTGCATAGGCAGATGTGAGGTCCTGTACTATCTGTTCATACAATTTTGCCTTTGCCCATGGTTTCAAGCCCTCGATAAAGCAGAACACTTTGGCTTTATCGAACATGTCACGTATGTCCAACATTAGGCCTACAAACTGTTTCACATAGTCTCGGACAAGGCCCGTGTGTTTCAACTTTCTGAGTTTTCATCGGGCTATGATCTCAACATTTTCAGGGAAGAACTGAGAACGTAGGTCTTGTTTCAGTCTCTCCCAAGTATCAATAGTGCAACGGCCCTCTTGTATGTCTATATAACGGGACCTCCACCACAGTTTGGCGTTATTTGCCAGGTGCATTGTCGCCAAGGTAATTTTTGACTCTTCAGCAGTCGTATTTGCGGCTCTGAAATATTGCTCCATGTCGAATATGAAGTTTTCTAGAGCCTTTGCATCTCGAGCCCCATAGAAGGGCTTAGGCTTGGGTATTTTCACCCAGTTGAATTGGACCGCACCCCCAGCTGGGTTTGGTTTCCCACCGCTCTCATGGTGAGATTCACTCTCACACTCACGTCTGCAAACTTTATCCTGACGACGTCTAGTGTAGTCCGAGAATCTTCTGACAATTCAGTTACCATCTGGATTATCGCTTTCTGAGCATTGTCGAGCTATTCGACACGTTCCTCCATATGGGCCACCGAGCCAGACGAGCTATCCCCACACTTGAAGCTACCTGATCTTGTAGCTTTTGTCTCTAGGATCTCTACCCTTAATAGCAACTCCTTGACGAACATTCCGTCCAAGCAGCCAACTATTGCCTCATTCCCGTCAGTTTTCTCGGAGAGTTCTTGTACCCGCGTTTCTAAAAATCAAATAGCATCGGGTACTTCTCTCAGGTAGAGCACCTTCTCCTCTATCTCTACCAACTGGTTCGATTGGGACTTGTTCAGCTGTTTTAGGTTTGACATATTTGTCGACAATTCTCCTAAGAGCAAATTTGGCTCTGATACCAACTGTCACAACTGCAACTTCTGCGTCTTACAAAGTGATTGTGCGGCACTTGTTCTCGCTCGCAAACAAGTCAGCCTGGTCACATTCGAATCGCCTACGGCATACCGACTGCCTCTCGCAGCCTCCGCCCCCATTTCGGGAGAAAATGGTTTTGAAAACGGGTTTAGAGGAAAAGGTTTTCACAAACATTTGAAAGCATATTTGAGAAAACAAGGTTTGTTGTAAGGCTAGAAAACAATAAGAGACAACAACAGCTTTATAGCTCACAACTCCAGATATGAGCATTTGATGGTTAGTCTCTTCCCTATATAGTACATTCTTAACAATTTTGGAAATGTCACCCTTGCATATGCAAAGTGGTGAGCGGTTACTTACAAGGAAAAGTAATAGGAAAGTAAACTAACTAGTAAAATGAAATACATAACATGAAAGCATGATAAAAAGGGGTCGAGGCGGGCGTGCGACCACGGGCAACACGCCCTGGACAAGCATGACCGTGACACTAGTCATTAGTTGTCTTGAATGAAAATAGTAAAGGGGCTATGGACACAGTTTGGGTCTTGGATTAAAAAAACACAAGGGTTAAATATTGAGTGCAATAGAGAACGTTGAGGTTTTGAATAAAAAGGATAGGGGGTAAGTGTATCTCGAAGGAATTCAATCTCAGATAGTTTTGGTGTGAATTGAGTGCATAAAGTAAATAGAGATAAAGTGTGCTATGTACAATGTGATGATTCATGTGTAAGCATGTTATAATTGCTATTTACTTTTTCCTGTATAATTGTAACTACAATATCATTAACTAATTTTATTACAGGCAAAAGTACTTGAGCAACATGTTTTATAATATGTATTGTATTATTTTAGTATCATGTTTTATATTGTGTAGATTCTACCTGGAGATCTTTCTCTTATATATTAATACTGTTGGGATTTATGTCCTAAATCTTGTAAATTTGTAAATAAATTAATGAATAACGTATTGTTTACTTTGTATAATTGTTATTTGTTTGCATTACTCAAAATTCAATAAACTAAGATTCTAGGTTATTTATTGTATCTTGAACAGTATATGGTTGACATGCAATAGGATCATGTTCAAGAAATAACCTAAAAGGTCTATGCTATAGGGGTGAGGTTGGGTGTCTCATCCTAGTAACACTATGGATACGACTCACTTTGCAAGTGTTACAAATGTTGTAAGTGTTACAAATGGTTTGATCCAAATCGTTCATGTAATGACATGTAAGTGGAGTATCCTATATAGTGAGTTTGTATAAGACTGGACCACGAAATTAAATCTCTAGTTGTAACTCCATTAATTGAAGAGTTTTATATTTCAAATGAGAACCATGTAACTTGATCTCAATCTTGAGTGAGTTATGAACTCCTACTCATAAGGATCGTCCTTCGATTTGTATGGATGAGAGTGGCCTTAGCTGCCGACTCATATGGTTACCATTTTAGGAATAATGTCAAATAAGGAGTTGGGAACATAACTTCACAAGATGAAATTCACTCCTTCCTGATTCTAGGGAAAGTAGATAGGTTATTCTCTTAAGTGCTGATTTTGGGACTTGTACAATGAGATCTCACCCTCTCATTAATCTGAGAGGGACTTTGTTTATGGTTAGACCATAAACAGAATTGTTCATTAGAAGATCAGTGATACTTAAGGTGCAAGAGGTAATTACAAAGGTAAAATGGTAATTTGATCCAACTGTAATTACGAACAGCCTCTGAAAGATTGACTAACAAAATATGGTTAATCAATGGACACATAAATATACCGCAGTTCCTAATAGTGCAGCTATGGGTCTTTAGTGGTATGTCTCATGGTTAATGAATATTGAATAATATAATTAATGAGTTCAATTTATTAAACTCGGATTATTGGGGCATAACTATAGGTCTATTAGGTTCTTCTAATAGCACGCAACGGGTAAGAACAAGAAAATTAAGTGATAAAAGAATTTGAGTGTTTAAATTAGCCAAGGGAATTAATTGTATATCATACAATTAACATTATTGATGAGGTACATCATAATATAAAGTTTATAATTTGAGAAAAAAATTTAGAATATTAATATTTGAATAGGATTTAAATATTAAATTAATATGAATTTGATTCATATTAAAACTATAGGTTATGAGAGTATTGTGTATTATGACACATTGAATCAAATATATGATATTTGATTTCCTTTGATTAATTAAATAAAATTTTATTAATTAAATAGTTATTTAATTAATATTTAATTATTATATAAATTAATTAAATTTGATTTGTTGATTTATATTAATTAAATATATTATTATTATTTAATTAAATAACAAAATAACTCCTCTACAATGTAGTGGAGTGGTGAGTGGGGAAGGAAGTTAACTTCCCTCACTTAATTGAAATGAGATCTCAACCTTTTTTTTTTTTTTTTTTTTTTTTTTTGGGAGATACACAAAAAGAAACTCTC
>QLSR01000086.1:100210-113303 GCA_031780015.1 Citrullus colocynthis
TTTTTTTTTTTTTTTTTTTTTTTATATGGGAGATACACAAAAAGAAACTCTCTCACCTTTTACTCTCGAGGAATTCTATACATTCTTCCCTTTTTTTCACAAGATTCCCACAAACCTCCTTGTCCCAAGAGTACACCAAAAAAGATCCATTGATGGTGTTCTTTCAAAAGGAATGATTGCTACCTTGAATATAAGATCTACAAAGGTATTCAACTTCTTTTTCCTATGAATCATATGGTGTGTTTTAAAGCATGTTAACTTCTCTTGTTCGGTACAACAATTAAATGCTTTTGCTAAAGGATTCAAATCCTTTTAGATACATGTATTGCAGATTTGATGGTTTGCTTTCCTACTCTTAACAACATCTCTTATATTATGTTAAGCAACATGTCTTATATGTATTGGGTTTTATGCCCTAAACTTGTGGTTTGTATTTTTGTAAACATTTTTATTTATCAATAAAATAATTGTTATTTTATCATCACTTTTAGTATTGCGTAACTCAAATTCAATAAACTACTAAGATATGAGGTTATTTAATGTAACTTGAAAAGTATATGGTTGACATTCAGGTGGATAATGTTCAAGTAATAACCTAAAGAGTCTATAGTATATGGATAAGGTTGGGTGCCTTATTCTCGTAACACTATGGATAAGGCCCACTTTGTAAACATTACAAATGATTTGATCAAAATCGTACATGTAGAGACATGAGAATGAGGGTATTTCTATACAATGAGTTTCTATAAGATCAGACCACGAAATAATTAATCTTTCTTTGGAACACCCTTGACTGAAGAGATTAATATTTCATATAGAATGACCATATCTAACTCGATTTGAATCTTGAGTGAGTTATGAGTTTTTGCCTATGGGGGCTCGTCCTTTAATCTATATGAGTGAAAGTGGCTCGAGTCGCCAACTCAATAAGCCTACCATTTTGGGGACTAGTAGGTAGTTGGGAACACAGCTACACAAGATGGAATTCACTCTTTCCCACTTTTAGGGTAAGTAGATGAGTAGTTCTTTTAAGTGCTAACATCAGGTAATGGACAATGGAGTCCCACTTTTTCACTGGCCTGAGAGAGACTTGGTTTATGGTTGGACCATAAACAAATTGTTCATTAGAAAATTAGTGTGAGTTAAGGAGTATGAGGTAAATTATAGGGAGAAAATGGTAATTTGATCCAATCACAATTATGAACAACTCGTAAAGGATCGACTTACTTGTAATGGTTATATCCATGGATGCAATATATTCTATGGTGTTTAAGAGTGCAATTATGGGTCTTTAGTGGAGTACCCCATAGTTAATGAATGTTGGTTAATTTAATTACAGAGTTTAATTAATTAACCTCGAATCATTTAAGGTTATAATCTATAGGTCTATTAAGTTTCCCTGCTAGCTCACAATGAGTAAAACAAAAATCAAGAGTTTTGAAAGAATTTGACTCAAATTGATTAAGGGAATTTATGATTGATTGTATATAATACATTAAATATAATGTATATAGATACATTGTAATATAAAGCTTATTTTGAATGAGATTTAAATTAAATTATATAATATGAGAGTTTAAATATATTTGAATAAGATTCAAATATTAATTAATATGAATTAGATTCATATTAAAACTATATGTTAAAATTAATGTTAATGAGATTCATATTAAATCTAGGGTAATTGTTTTAAATATCAAAATTGTTGAAAATATTTTTGAATATAGCAAAATGTCATTGTCTATCAGTGATAGATAGTGATAGACACTAATAGATTAACGACAGCAATAAATGATAATAGTTTATCAGAATCTATCATTGTCTATCAAATATTTTGCTATATTTCTAAATATTTTGACTCATTTTGCCATATTTGAAAACAACATTTAAATCTATTGGTTATAAGAGAGAAGTGTATTTGAATATGATTCAAATGTGTACTTAATTAAGTATAAGATATTTAATTAAATAACTAACTAACTACATTTAATTACTAATTATTTAATTTAATTTAATTTAATAATAAAGTTAACTCCAAGGGGAATGGAGGTAGTGGAGAGTAGAAGTTGTTCTCCCCTCTCTCTATTTAAATTACAAAGGATTTGTAATTTTGGGCCCGCCTGAGTTGTTTGGAGTTGTTTTTACGTGAAACAAAAGATCCTCTTTCTCTTACCAAAATCTCTCTCAAGTTCTCTCGCACTCATAACACAGAGAATAGTCTTTACACAAATTCTCCATCTCTTTCAAAAGAAGGTTCCCACATACCGTTCCTTGCCAGATTATAGTAGGGTTGACCCTTTTTAAAGACCAATAAAGCAATAATTGATGTTAATAAAGGGTCCCTTTCGATTGAGCATGAGGGGAGGGCAGAAAAATTTAAGATTTCTAAAACCCATATGGCCGCTTATCGTGCTTAACGTTCTTCAATTTTTTAGGATAGTGGTCAACCAGCAAAGTTAGGGATGAAGGACAGATTGAAGGCGATCAACTTTGATCACGGATGATCAAGTCGAGCACACTTGAGCAACCAACCTTAAAAATTTGTGCTTCTTGGAGGTAACCAGGTGTCAAAATTTACTTGCTTTCATCGTTTAGGATTACTTTCAGTCATTCTTATTTTTATTGTGCTTAATCCTTTCAATATTTCTTGCTTTTTAGATTCTTGAAGCCCGTGAAGGATAATTTTGCAAGAGGATTATGGGGAGAGCCAAGCCCTCTTGCCATCTTGTTGGTCAAGGAAGTTTTTGATCCCTGTGGTTTTAGCTTTTTTACACATTGGGGACAATGTGCATTTCTAAGTTGGGGGTGGAGTGCTTAGTAGTTTTTCCAAAAGTTTTGTGTTGATATAGCTTGGGGTCATTGAGTGTTATGCTCGAACAATGCATGATTTGCTCGTGGGTTGTTTTGTTATTTGTGTTTCTTGCCATGACTAGTTGATGATATAGTCCTTTTTATCAAGTTGACAGGAAATTAGATCAGGAGAAAGTATGCTGATGTTTTAGCAAATTTTTTATCAAATTAATTCCTATATTTTCTAAGCTTAGCCAACTCACTTAAAAATGCTAGGTGTGAGTCTAAATTATCTAAATAGCCAATTGGATTAGATGAAACACATGCTAATCAATTTAACTAACCACATTAAGATTAAGTGAATTGCAAAGATGAATATCTAACCGAAAACACTGAATTAAACATTCAATATATCATTCTTTACTAGGTTAATAAAACAATGCTCTTTGTTATAGATAACAAATTACAAGTTTATCTAACATTTTTCTACTTATGGCTTAACATACAATTATATGTCACGTATTGCAAATTAATCCTTAGCTGCAGATGATATTTCCTTAATCAGTTTGTCAGAAATTTGTGAAAAAATACAATTTAAATCATTCAAGAGCGAGAGAAAAAAAAATCCAAAAACAACATAGAGAATTATAATTAATTGATCAAAATATTACAAGTCTACAATCGTGGGGAAATTTACTCTACATCTAAGCTAGATTTACCTCCTTAGCCCATAATCTTCATGATAATCAAGAAGGAGTAGTTTGAGTACATTTGAAGATCAAAGAATAGAAGAAAATAGGAAGAAAAATAGTGGAAAGTCGGTTGCTATTGAATGATATACAATGCTGGCAGCTAAAAAAGTTTATATAGAAAACAGGGTAGCACCGCAGCGTTCTACCTACTAAAGGCCTTCAATTGGAGCTCCTACCACAATGCCAAGCAACGTAGTAGTGCTCTTTGGTGTACGTGTGGGTTCAATCTTTGTAGTGTGGAAGCACTTACTTGATACTTCGTCTTTGGAAATAATGCCGTTTGTGGCACTGCAAAGGGTCATAATGACTGACGTCCAAGGGAATGTTGGTCGTTTTCACCCTGTTGATGCATTTGAGCTCTGTTTTGATCCATTTTAACTCCATTGTAACTAATGTCCGGTTCTACCTCTCAAGTACTCTAAGCCTATGAAATCACATCTTTAACACATTAAATAGCACAACGATCTCGAGTTAAGCTGAGGGAAATAAATACATTTCAAGTGATATCAAAGTGTAATCATTGTTTGGATGTCGTTGTAAGTGAAAAAGAGTTTATTTCATACTTAGGGAGAGCCTAAGTTCCATTGCATTGAGAGGATCTCATATTAAGCTTTGGGAGAAACTTATTCATGAAGGTAAGGGGAGCTCAGACTTAAGGGGAGCCTAAGTACGTTGTATTAAAGGAATCTCATACAAAGGTTGGGAGAAGTTTTATTGTGGAAGTGAGGGGAGCTCAAACTTAGGGGAGCCTAAGTTGAAACTAAAAAGTAAGATGTATGTGAATCACTAAAAAGAGAGTATATCAAATATGTACTATGTTGTAATTGCTAAATTTTTTATATAGTGAAGTTTATTTCCACCAAGAACACAACCCCTCAGACGTATGTGATATTGTACTGAATTGGGTTACCAATCTCTGTATCTCTCTATCTTTGTTGTTACTATTTGATATTAAATTATTTTTTTTGTTAATCATGATCATGTTACTACCTCGTGCTTGACATTTATATTTTGTATTAGTTCCACTTTATTTTTTAATAATGAGCATGCATAAGTATTGTGAATGGCATATTGTTTGTGATCGACTTGTATATTGTTTGTTGGCTCTTCAAATATAAATATTCGTCTTGTATATTGTTTGTTGGCTCTTCAAGTGTGAGCAACTTATTCAATACATGTGTTTGTATTGATCTGCCGATGGATTCTGCAGGTGATAAGATTTTGATGAGCTTGGAGACGAGAAAGAGGAGATTCAAAGAGAAAGTTAAACCACTAGTCTTAAGTTGTGTTTGAATACCTTTTCAAGTGTTTAACTTAAAAAACAAGTCATTTTGAAAGAAGTACAAGTGTTTGACAACCACTCAAAATTGATTTTGAAAGCCATTATTATCTTTACTTTAAACAATTCACATCAAAAGTACTTAAATCCAAATGGACTTTTACTTAAGTTATACCTTTTGCATTCAATTTTGGTATAATATTTGTGTTGCTACTCCTTATTTTGTTGGGAGGTTGTATTGTATAATGTATTTTAGATGTCTACCTTACGAAATTTTAGACCTATTGTATGGCAAAGTGTTCTTTAATGTGTTATTTTTCACCATTTACGTCGTCATTTTGCCAAAATTTTCCAAGCATTCCAATTGGTAATAGCATTAGTTAAAGACTAAACTCTTTTGGTAATGTTTCCTAATTTAATATAAAATTTGAGGTTGCTACAATGGATTATTTTATGGTATATGTTGATCACTTTAATCTTTTAAACTAAAATATGTATGGTGTAATCTACTATAAATTATATGATATTGCAAAATAATATTTATTCGAAGTCTAGGTAGTTAATATTTTAAAAAAGCAAAAGGAAAAAGCATATTCTACAAATATTTCATTTCTTTTTTATTGCATAAAATTGACCTTTCTTATTGTATTTTATATTATACATTGGTTAACACGTGTAGTTCATGTAAAATTTATAATTTTATTATAGTACATAGAAAATAATTTAAAAGAATTCTTTTAGTTTTTTACATTCTTTGACCATAACAGTGATTATAACTATTTATAGAGAAAGACAAAATCAGAATTTATGAAAATTTAAAAAGAAAAGAATGTAGTTTTCTATTCAAATATATCTCCACCATTATATTGCAATGCTTTCTTATCCGTGGTTTAAATAAAACTTAAACATGAAATGTGATCTTAACCTTTTACCGTTGTCCGTAAAAGACTAAAAATCAAATAAAATTTATAATACCAAATCCTACTCCTATTACTACAATGACATAACAACAATGGCAAGTTCGGGCCGATCTGCAAGGAAGTGCTAGTATGAGTTTTTTCATAAAAGCTAATTAACTAATTAGAGCAGTAAATGGGGGGGTTTGGTGTGGATAACGTGATAAGTGTGCAAGAAAAATAAAAGCAATAGGTAAATGTAACCTAGGATTGGATTTATCTAGTTTTGAGAGCAAGAGGAATTCTTATGTAATTTTGATCATCGATTTTCATTAATTGATGCATTCGATTTATGTGTGCACAATGACCTACTTAGCCTAACCTCACTCAAGGATGCTACAGGTAGTCGAAAAGCTCAATTAAACTAAGCAAGCATCCTAAATATTAATTAAAGCAATTATAGCAATGCCCTAATAAAACTACATGCTCCTAAACCAATTGGGTTTGATAGCGACCATAAATAAATAAGAATAAGTGCATTAAGCTTTAGGAATCAATTGTATTGATTATAACCAATTTGATAGCCTAATCGATTAATCAATTTCATCTTTGAACTTAGTTAATACATGCATTTTAGGGTAGTTGTTAAATACACGATTAACTAATTATTACTTAGGTGATTGAACTAGACATTCGAGTGCAAACGTGACAAAGCTACGAATTGATTAGCAAGGACAACACATGCTTATGAGGGATAGCCAACACACAAACATGCATCTAGAAATTGAAATAGATTAAAAAAAAGCATAAATTCCATACATTCAGCCCAATTCACAGAAAATCTCAAGAAAATTATATAGAGGTCTTGCTCCCAAAACTAAATAAAAAGGTTACCTCATTGATCCATAGAAAAAAAAAGAGTAGAGAGCCAATCCATAGTTTACAACCCAAAAGAAAATAAAAAACCTAAAGCTAAGATGCTAGAAATATGGAGGAGAAGAATTTTTTATAATCTCCTCGTCCTCCATGAGTCCCAAGATCTTCAACCCTAAAAAACAAAAAGATAATTATATAAACATAGAAGGAGCTTCACCACGCTTTGGCTAGAAGTCGTAAGGCAGGACTCAAGCGTAGCGACATTGCACGTTGCGCTCTCTCGTGTGCACGCCTCCTGCCCTTTTCGTCAAACTATAGAGCGTCGTTGTGGTCCCCTACAACGTTGCGATGCTCTCGCCAATTACGATCTCTGTTGTTGAGCGTAGCTATGCTATGCTATGTGCTAACCCTAGGGGCATTTTGGTAATTTTCACGTTCTTGAGCTCCAAGTGCCCGGTTTTACTTCTGATAGCTCCAAATGAACCCTAAACAGCCCGTGACACTCCGAGTTGCATGATTTGCTCGAATTCCTACAAAATAGACATTTAATCATATAAAACATAACAACCAAAGGGAATTAAAGACATAAAAATAGCTCTTTTGGAGAGCTATCAAAATGGTACACCACTTCGAGATCTAAAGAGGTGTAATGTGGCAAATGATGTGTTTTCTGTTCAAACATATCTCTGTCGTTAGATCATTGATGTTTTATATTTATGGTGTAAACCACACCCATAGACGAAAGATATAATACTTCGTCTTGTAACTACTTTGACCCAATATAGTTGTACGTATAAAACAACATGATTTTTTTGCTCAAACATATCTCCATGGTTAGATCATGATGTTTCATATTACGGTTTAGATGACATCCATATATGAACACCACTTCACGCATATTCACTTCAACTTGAATAGTTGTAATGAATGACAAAATTGAAATTACTAAAATTTGTAAGTCCAAAATAGAAATGTAAAGATTCTCTCCTTATAGCTCCTTTTGTATATAGTATTGATTTAATTTTATTATTATTGTTGGTACCAAAAATAGATAGGGAAAAATGCACCTAACCTTCTATTGACACTAACAGTAAATTTATAATTTGGGGAAGAATGTGATGTTCAAAATAAGAAGATTTGCACGTCGGTGTGGTGCTTGTCACATAAGCTCCGATGGTTAAGTCAAAATGTGTATAAATGCAGCAAGTTGAGATTTGAATATCAAAATGGACCTACTTTTTTTAAAGTTTTAATGATGCACGTATAGGATACTAACCTAGGATAATTTTCGTTCTATTTGGACTTGGATTATAAGTGTGCAGTTTGCCTACTCTTGAGCCAAAGAATTAGCCTCGGCTTCATCCTGATCGAGATTGAGGGTAACTCCTTAAGAAACTCAGTCCATAACTCACCTTACCCAAAGTCCAGGCCTTGGGTCAAGTATTTTGATCCTGTACTTTGTCTTTTTATCTCATTTGAGCCCAATTCTAGAGTTCAAATCAACCCGTAGAACCTTAATAATCTAAAATTATAGAGTAATAAAAATTTAATAATGAACAAGCCGCTAGGATACACAAAATTGCAGTAGCTTTTTAAAATATTGTAATAAAATCGCTAACGTTGGTAATAAATTGTTGCGGCAATATCACAAGCTGAGTTGTCCTTTAATACAACAATTCATAGTACAATAGTTAGTATTATTGTTGGCGAATTTGGACTCGATGAAATAGATCGAAGATAAGAAAACAAGAAAGTGAAAGGAGAAAAAAAAATTTAAGATAAAGTTGACTTGAATTCAAATAAATCTAGAGCCGACTATTAAATTAATCAAATTTAATCCTAATTAACATGTTCAAGATTAGAAAAACATTTATATCCTAATCTTAAGAGAATTAGGATGAATCCTTGGTCAATTTCTTGGTAAGCACAACATTATAACTTCATATGAGGCAACTTAAATTTCTAATTTTTTCTCTATTCAACAAATCTCTAATTTTTGGTTTTGTCATAAGAACTTTTTTTTTTAAAGTAGGCTATCTCTTCCTCCAAATTACAAAATTTACCATTAATCCATATGAAATCAGGTGATTTTTTATTTTATTTTTAATCATGCTTGAATATTGGCATTAACTAGTACCAATATTGCAAATCATGCATAACAATTGAAATATTCATAGCAATTTACATACGCGTCATTATGCAATAGCTGCAACTATAATTGATTACGAACCGTTTAAACATTACCACGCGATTGATGCATTCTTAATATTTGCAACAATTTTCTTATGTATTGCTACTAAAATGCTAGAGCCCATTAAACTATACATTGCGACGCTATTTTGATTTTGAACGCTGTTGCAATGTCATTGTTGAAATAAACTACTTTCCAACGATTACTAAAAATGTTGCAGCTTAAGTACCAAGGCATGTTTGTTTTTTTTCTTTTTTTTATTATTGATTACTTCTATTCAATGACTACTGTTAATCATAGTCATAGACCATGTAGAGGATTTCACATTGAAAAAATTAAGGGACCTTATACTCTTAATAAGATAAATGGAATACCCCACTCATTACCAATTAGTTTTGAGATGGATCTTATACTATTTGATGTACTGATATTGAAAAACTATCATAGATTTTTAAAAATACAAAAATCTCCATCTTTTCCCACAAGAAAACATACATTTTTTTGTTTTCTTAAATAAAAATACCTATAAATTAATTATTAATAGTCAATGACCGGTAATCATTGTGAGAAATTAATGACGCTAAAAAGTTGTCATAATTTTTAAAAATACAAAAACTATCTTCTTCTCTCTATCTCTCTTTTTTTTTTTGTTTTTTTCTTTTTTTTTTTTCAAAACTATCTTTTTTTTTTTGAAAATTTATAATTTTTTTTGAATTATTATTTTTTTTTTATATTAAATTTTTTTTTTTTTTAAAACTTTCTTTTTTTTTTTTCAAAACTATCTTTTTTTTTTTGAAAATTTATAATTTTTTTTGAATTATTATTTTTTTTTTATATTAAATTTTTTTTTTTTTTAAAACTTTCTTTTTTTTTTTTCAAAACATCCTTTTTTTTTCTGAAAAAAAAAAAATAATTCTAATTAATTTTTTTTTTTTCAAAACATACCTTTTTCTTCTGAAAAATAAAAAATGCATATGAATTATTATTCTCTTTTTAATGACTGTTAATAATAGGGTTAATAATAGTATATTTGTGACGAAAAAAGGGGTCACATATATTAGAGAATTCAAACATCTTTGTCTTTTCTTAAAAAACAAGCTTCTTTATTTCAACAAATAAAAAAATTACTAAAAGTTTAATTATTTCTATTTTGTGAAGGTTAATAATGTTGTAAATTAGTGACACTAAGAATTGAAAAAACACCCGTATTTTTTAATTTGTATGACTGCTCTTTTTTCTCTCCCCTTGCCATGATTTGGCCTTTCTCTGGTATCATGAATACCCAAT
Organism: Citrullus colocynthis; assembly: GCA_031780015.1. Classification (NCBI taxonomy): domain Eukaryota; kingdom Viridiplantae; phylum Streptophyta; class Magnoliopsida; order Cucurbitales; family Cucurbitaceae; genus Citrullus; species Citrullus colocynthis. Next base: position 110,282 of record QLSR01000086.1, read on the forward strand.
TTTATTGAAGGGTAGACAAATGAATGGGAGAGAGATGTGAAGAGAAATGGAGTGTTGAATAATGTAAGGAATGAGCAGTTGGCGCCATAACTCAAAAAATGATAATTTAAAAAATGACATGCAACGTGGTGTCCATGCCATCATCATCAACTCTCTTCTCTATATGCGTTTCACAAAGCTGTTCTTTTAACAGTTATGGCTCTTTCATTTCTTCAAGGATTTCAACCAACTCCTCCATTTAAACCTTCCAAATTATCAATCATGTCGGTGATTCAAGCCACGTTATGTGCACCTTTTCAACCTAGTTTCATTCCTCTAGTTTTGCTCCATTAAAATATTAGTATCAATGTTAGATATTTAGTGCGTTATGAAATTTTGTAAAATATATTCAATGTGTTTAGAGGTCAAATATTTTGGACCTTGACTCATTGACTAGACAGCAAGACCCCATGTCTCGTCATTAGAAACACTAAATAATAAGTTTATGACATTTCAACATTAAGAAACATATACTAGTTTACTGTTCATATTTTTCGTTGCTAAATTTTAAGAAATGTTTCTATTTATATTCTTCTAAATTACATATGTTCGTAGTATGGTTGTTGGTTTGTTGGCAAGTAGGCATGCTGAAATGCCTTAAATCTGTTGTGTGGCGCTCTGAACGACCAAGTACAGGGGACGTAGTTAACACACTATATTCTGTAACATCCTTTCTCATAAAATTGTTCTTCCTCTACCCCCTGGACTTAGCTAACCCACTGTTGATGAATCATGTAAATCTACGAGTCGATTCTTCTCTATTTTACTTTTATGTATTCTTTATTTGTTGATTTCATAACAAATTGGTATCACAACCTAATTGTTAAGGTATGAAAATTTTTGCATTCGTTTGACAAACGAAGAAGTCTGCCATGAACGTAAAAATCGAAAAATTCACTAGGAGGAACAGTTTCGGTCTATGCCAGATCAAGATGCATGTAATCCCTATTGAAACATGTAGTAGGGGCTATGGGCGTCGCTGACTGATAAGTCGAAGAAGGTAGTTGTGGATGATGAAGAATTGAGGACTCTGGAGGGGAAGGCTCATTCGACTATCATGTAATGTTTGGCTGACTACATCATCATTGAGGTCTTAGATGAAGAAATTGTTGCTAGTCTTTGGTTGAAGTTGGAAAGTCTACACTGGTCACAAGAGAGATTCCGTCAAAGTGCAGCCAGTTCACAAAGACATGTATTTTGTTTAGCTGCTACAGGGAACAAGGGATATGAAAAATCTTGTAAGCACCAAAAGTCAAACTAGAACCACAAGTCTTTGAAGTCCAAGGGTTACTTGTCACACCCGCTCCCGAATTACCCTCTTTAACCTGGAAGAAGATGTGAGGATAGTAAATTTCACATCTCTTGTGAAGCTCACCACCCACCTATACCTGACTAACCTGCTGAAAACACGATTTAACATATCCACCTACAATGTGCACCCCTAAATCATAAAACATTTAAAACTACTAGACTAATAATAATATCAACATAATGACACATATTTACTCCAACAAAAACTCTAACACCGTTACAACCAAACTTAGACCATATGCACAATGTCTGTTCTCACTTCCTAACAATTAACGCACTATGTCTACATGCCACATGTACATAGTTATTTACACATACTACAACAGTGATGGAAAGTGTCCTTGATAACTTGGAATTCTAACAAGATGAGGCTCGTGTAGGCTAAGCACCGGGAACTCTTTCGCTACTTGGATGGAATAGAAAACATGGAAAACGTGAGCTGAATGCTCAGTGAGTGACATAGCATTAGAAACACAACTTTAGAGATAAAACATGTTAAGCATTAGAGGGAAACATAGTTATATCATAAAAATCATGCTTAAGCAACCTAGAAAGCATAAGCAAACCTATTTGATTAAATACCATTTACAAACTCATTAAACATTCCTTAGCATTAAAAAATACACTTAGTTGAGACGGAGTAAACTCAACACACTCAAAGTCAAAAACGAACCTTAGTTGGGACGGAGTAAACTCGACACACCCAACGTCGACGAGCCTTAGTTGATGTGGAGTAATCTCAACACAACAACGTCATACCTCACTATGTGCACATAGGAGCCATCTGAGCTTTCCAAGTACCTTCTCCATGTCCTTCAGTATTGGGTCCCTAGGATACTCAAATGCCTTCTTAACGTCCTTCAGCATTGAGTTCCTTCTTATCATTAAGGTTTCCCATATGCCTTTTCAACGTCCTTCAACATTGAGTCCCTTAGAAAAAATTTTAGGAAACAAGTATTCTTTGTATAAAAAGTTCATCATAAAACATTTCATGGAAAATCGGATCATTCCTCAATGAATAGCATCACTTAAACATGCTTTCTAAAAACTTGTGGAAGATAGATAAATCATGCTTTTCATGCCATTAAACTAAATAATACAGTAATCATACTTTACATTTCCCAAATCATCATCAAATCACATTTTATAAGAATCACAGCTAAACATTATAAATAGAATCCTCTTTTTTTTTTTTAAAGAAAGATGAGTGTCGCTCACAATCCGGGCATGTTCTTCGGGGTTTATACGCTTTTCTAGTCTCAATGTGACCTGAAATATCATTTACGAGCCATTAGATTCTCTCATTGAAGTCCTTACACACATTATTTAACTAAATTCCATCCACATTGTACATATCAAGCTTATTTTCTACATTTTTCATCATTTCCACCACTTTAGGGACTCTTTTGCAAAATTCTCCAAATTTTCAAAAATATCTAAAAAAATCAGCTTAAATTCATATTTATTCATTTTAAGGCCAATTATTCAAGAAAATATCAATTAGAATCCAAAAATACCAAAAATTACCTGGGCACTCTTGGTTGACAGTATGTGAGCAAGAGGGTGCTGGCAGGGGCATGGGGCGCTGGCAGGTGGGGCGCTAGGCAGGGCGTGGCGCTAACGTGTGGGGCATGTGCTGCACAGGGTGTTCGGGTGGGGGGGGGGGGGGGGG
>QLSR01000086.1:129658-258782 GCA_031780015.1 Citrullus colocynthis
TTTACTGCTTTGTAGTTAGTTAGACGCATCACTAATTATAGAATCTGCATAGTCCCTGTGTTCGACCTTGGACTCACCAAGAAAACCTCATGCTTTGCTTATACTTGGGTGAGGAATAGGAAAACTTTACAGATTAGTAACGCATAGTATTAAGCATGTTGAACGCATAATAAGCTTAATAAAGATACGCAACAATTGACTCATACAATTTTGAACAAAAGGGTCCGTCGTCTTCAAGATTTGGGTTAGGGTAGAGACATTTTGGTGTACAAAGGGGGTTTAATGAAGAGGATTATGGGGAGGGAAATGTAGGTGAAGATGATGACGAAGAAAACTATGAATTTGATGAACATTATGTATCACCTGAGGATGACGATGGAGACGATATTGAAGAGTGTGATGTTGAACTAGAGGAGGATGTTGCTTAGGGATTCGTCGGTGATGAAGCACTATTGGTCGACACTAGTTTTGCACAGCCGGGAATGTGTTTGCCTGTGATGTCCATTGTTGTGACTGACCAATTATTTGGTAAGGACGATGTCGACGTCGAGCTTGGACAGATATATCTTTCAAAGGAAGAGCTCGCATATTCATTGTCGCTATTTGCCATGCGACAGAATTTGGAAACTTTGGTCTATAAATCCATGAAGTCCCTGTTGGTTGTTAAGCGTAAACACGAGACGTGTGGATGGAGGATAGGCTCGTAAGCTTAAAGACTCTATATTCTTTAAGATAAGTAGGTATATGAATGTCTATACATGTTCTCGCCAACTAATGGACCACGACCACCAACAGGCAAGGAGCAAGGTAATAGGACATCTGATTAAGTCCAGGTACACGAATGTTAGTAGGGTGTATAGACCGAAAGATATAATGCAAGACATTTGTAAAGAGTATGGTGTCAACATTAGTTATAAAAAAGCATGGCAGTCAAAGGAAAAGGCCTTAATAATGGATCGAGGTAGGCTCGAACTTCGGCCACTTACATGCATATGGTGAAGCCCTAAAAATAATGAAACCCGGGACCTTATATGCTTTGAAGCTTGATGACGAAAAATACTTCAGGTATGTGTTTATGGCATTACGTCCTTGTATTAGGGGTTTTTTAAACTATATGCGACGTGTTTTGGTAGTCGACCGGACACACTTACACGAGAAGTTTAAGGGTATCATGTTTAGTGCGAACTCAATTGATGAGAACTGACAGATATACCCCATTGCATTTGTTGTGGTGCACGGTGAGACGGATGATGCATGGACGTGGTTTTTTGAGAGGGTGAAGCAGGCAGTCGGAGCCATTACGGAACTTGTCATTGTATCAGATCGAAAACCAAGCATTGGTAAGTCAATCAGCAGGGTATTTCCATTTGCTTTCCATTGCTTTTGCATTCATCACCTAAGCCACAATTTGAACAAGCATTTCAAGAAAGAAGTCGTGCTCCCTACTTTATTTCTAGTAGTGAGCATTCCGTGAGACCAACTTCCGAGTACATTGGGCCAACATTCATCCGATTAGAGGACCTGTGCAGTACTTGGAGGAGATCGGCTTCGAGAGGGGCAAGGGCATTTTAGTGTGGCAAACGATTTATCAGATGACGATAAATGCAGCTGAAAGCCTCAACGCCATACTCAAGGATGCTTGGACCCTACCAATTACAAAGTTCCTTAATCACATACGGGGTTTGTTGCAAGATTGGTTTCATCAACGGCGAGAGGATGTTGGAGGTCGACAGACTACATTTTCTGCATACAGAGAGGAAATAATCACTAAGGCGGAATTAAGATCAAGAAAACATGGAATTAAGCCGATTGATTATTACAAATATGAAGTAAACAATGGTCACTTGTGTGGAGTTGTAGACTTAGAAGCGAGGACGTGTACATGTAAAGAATCTGATCATTACAAAATTCCTTGCTCACATGCAATTGCAACCGCTCGATATCCAAACATCGATCCATATACCCTATATTCACCTGCATACCATATACAGGCGCTTTACGGGGATATGCAAAACCCATTTTTCCAATCGAGCCTATGTCAGAGTGGAGGCGGCTCGATGATTTTGAAGATATAAAGATCTTGCCGCCTATGTGGGTTCCCCAAGTAGGTCGTCATCAGGAGCTTCAAATTTCGTCAGCAGGTGAGGTTCTTCAAATACATAGATGTTCTAGGTGTGGGCAGAGAGGCCACAACCAAAAAACTTACAGACAACCACTACATACCAAAAAACTCCCAACGTATATGTACCCAAATCAATTTTCAAGAAAGAAGTATGTGTACTCAACTTAATTTTTGTAACCCATAATCCTTGTACAAAAAAATCTAATTATATATAAAAACAATTTTCCACTTCCTCTATTATATGCAAACATAAAATATGAAGGTTAATGTGACTCTGACAAAATTCTCGTAAGGATTAATTTGGCCAACTTTTACGCGAGAGCGATACAACGACACAATGCCAGGGAGAGGGAGACGATACAGCAGCGAGAACAAGACCGGCGAGAGTGACACTAGCTATCCAACGCCTGGGAGAGTGAGACAATACACTAGAGAGAGCGAAACCAGTGAGAGCGACACTAGCTACCCAACACCTGGGAGAGCGAGACAATACACTGAAGAGAGTGAAACCAGCGAGAGCAACACTAGGTACACAACACTAGGGAGAGCGAGACAATACACCAGAGAGAGCAAAATCAGCAAGAGCGAGATCAACAAGAGCGAGAGAGTGAACGATAACAAAGATGATACACCAGAGAGAGCAAGACTAGTGAGACCATACTAGAGGCACTTCAAAATTTATTTCGAATACATCCTTTACTTTTCCTTAATTTATTTGGGGTTAAGTTAGATAGGTGTTAGACAGGTCCCAGGGAGTGAAATTAAAGGAGCTTTACATACTAATAAAGTGATTTTTTCTTAAATATTTGTACAGCAAATTGACGTCTAAAAAGTGGCATATTGTCCTAGATTAGGGTAGACAAAGAAGACCCAGTGACAATATATTCAAAAAACTTCGCACAAAAGATCCCACAATCCGTACTCCTCGTTTGTTGTGGTACGTCTTGTACTCGTTCAAAATCCATTGTATCAGCAGGAAGTTTGGCCGAACAAGATGAAAGCCACATTTATGGAACAACGCTGGAACGACGGTTCGCATGACCTTTAAATAGCCTTCCCATTCCAATCAGACCGTCATCGAGTGCATGGATTCCCAAACTACCAACTTGTCGACCACCGTCTCGATCTTCACTAGGATCCAGTGGAGATCGAGAATGTTGTACGACAGATAGACGACGTCGACAGTAGCCTAGCGGATTTGGTAGTCCGTACCTTCCCCCATCACGTACTTCAGCAAATTGCCATCTTTCTCTCAATCGTACGTGATCCCTCGGTCCAGTCGTTTCCATTCATGGTAGAACTTTGTCGGTTTACGGAAGAAGTTTCGATGCCAACAAACCAAATATATGTAAAGTTAACTTATGAGAAAGGTAATTGAGTAATATGATAAGGGAATTGGCAAGATAACTAACCGCCATAACTCTGTCTGCGATCATGAAACTGTGGGTAAGTTCGACGTGATCTTTCCCATACATAAGCTTGTTCTGTAGGAAAACGAACAATAGATCCATCGTTTGCATGTCACATAACGCATTATTCAGATATCGTAAGGGACTCAATTGGAAATATAATAAATAAATGCAAAATGCTCGATTACCTCGTCGTCCGTGAACTCATGTGTACGAAAGAGCTTCATCCACCATCCCTTCAGCTTCATCGATAACACAACCCACTGAAGAGTCTTCTCTAGACAGACAAGAGGGTCATCGATCCACTGTTGCAACTGCCGCTTGAACTTCTTGAGGATGGAACATCGGGTTGTATGCCTTACATCGTTTGGGCTTTTTGACACCTGGGTCAGTGGACGGACTACCCAACGTCATAATCTACCCATGTGAGGTTCTTTTCACAAGCTCAGAATCTAGGTCCTTGTGACCTTCTGATCATTCTTTAAGATTCCGCCACAGGCTCGAATTCTAGATCCTTAGATCCTCCGCCATCTCGTGCATAGCTCCATCACAAGCTAAAAAACTAGATTCAAAGATCCTCTGACCATCCTGTGAGGTGTTCCCTTTCCTTATTATACAAATAACACTATTATGTAAGGAAACAACATTAACTCTTCAAGGAAAACCACTAACAGTAGGTACTGACTTTGGCTTTCAACCCCTTTCAACCTTGTCTTGAACTCTTTTGCCCTTTCAAAACTTAGCTTACTCTTCACCCTCGAGCACACGATTAAGCTTCTGATACAAAAGAGACTGCAACATGCCTTTAAATTGTAAGCTGAACACCTAGAATTACCCTTTGGACGCCCAGAACAGTGTTGGACGTTTGGACTGTGTATCTTGGACGCCTAGAAGCTGACTTAGATGCCTGGTACAACTATTGGATGCCTAAAAGCTAACTTGGACGCCTGGTACAAGTGTTGGATGCATACTCAAGCCTTTTCCAAGAGTTTCCACGCATCCATTCAAGCCCATTTACAACCTACCATGCATCCAAACTAGGGTAGCCATGCGCCCAATTTCTCTTTCACTGAGGTATGCTTCTAATGTTACCTTTTAACCAACATGAGCTAACCAACACTGACCAAAATTTCATCCTAACTTTAGTATGCGTCCAACTCATCTTATACTTAGTCAGATTTCACCTTGATACATAATATTATGCGTTTAAGTCCTTATGCTTGCATCTTGGCCTAAATGTTTTACCTTCAACTAAGATAAGTTGCCGAACACTTGGCCAAAATTCCATACCATCGTTTTCTCTTAACCTCTTCTATAACCAATTCTCTTCTCATAACTCAAACTTGGACAAACACTTTTCTCCCCTTAATGAGCTCAACGCATGGTGCCCTAATGCACTCAAAATTTTCTAACTGCACAAGCTTACCTCAACTCAATAGATAAAAACTTTTCCAAAATTTTCCTAATTCCACAAGACTCATTTAAACTCCTTACAAGGAAGTTAGTTTAGGGTTTTTGGGTGTCACACTACCACCTTCAGTTTGAGGGAGGGTGTAAACATAAGATATGTATTTAGGAGAATTTTATGTAATTAGGAAGATCTAGATCCCCCATATTTTTCCTTTCCTTATTTGTATTTACCATGATTTTGTATTTAATCCCCTATTGTACAATATACAATTACAATAAAAGATATTCAAGATATAGAATTTTATAATTAAAAAATTTCAAAAATGAAAAACAAATCATTTTCAATAACCAAATTTTTTATAGAAAAATATGATGGTTTACGTTTAAGACAATAAAATTTGGTTATCGGTTTGTTATCCTCCTTGCTCAAATTTGATTCCTAGATTTTTAATATTTTTTTCTTTTATTTCTATTCACACTTATATGAAAGTAAGGATAAACAATATTGAAAATATATTTTTGTTTTTCCATACTAATTTTTATTTGTCATTGTAACAAGAATATCTTAAACTTTTTTCTAAAACAATTGCTAAGTTGAAAGTTCAAATTGTTTGAAAATATAAATAAAATTATTTATAAAAAAAAAAAGACAAAACCACAACTCTTAATGAGAAGGATGTTTGTTTTTTGTTTTTGTTTTTTTTTTTTTTTTTTTTTAAAATTTTTTTTTTTTTCTTTTTTTTTTTTTTTTTTTAAAATTTTTTTTTTTTTCTTTTTTTTTTTTTTTTTTTAAAATTTTTTTTTTTTTCTTTTTTTTTTTTTTTTTTTAAAATTTTTTTTTTTTTCTTTTTTTTTTTTTTTTTTTAAAATTTTTTTTTTTTTCTTTTTTTTTTTTTTTTTTTAAAATTTTTTTTTTTTTCTTTTTTTTTTTTTTTTTTTAAAATTTTTTTTTTTTTCTTTTTTTTTTTTTTTTTTTAAAATTTTTTTTTTTTTCTTTTTTTTTTTTTTTTTTTTTGTAAAATATAGTTTTGGTCCCTCAGATTTGGGGTTAGTGTTTCTTTGGTAGAAAAATGCTTCTAAAGGGTCCCTTGGTTGGTTAATTAACGGGAAAAGAACTTGGCAGTTGACAAGTTTCAAATTATTACTAATTTATTTATTTACTTTTTTTTGGATGAGGTTTATTTTTTTTTAGAAAAAATCCTTTTATCTTTCATTTCTCTCCTCCATAGGGCAAAGCCTTCTTTGATTTTATTCATTGATAATAATAATGAGTAATTTTGTACAAACATATAAAGTAATACTAAACTACAATTATGGACTTTTCCCATACCTAAGGAATCAAATATTACAATTAAGAAAACTTTCTATTATGTAAAGTTTAACTAAATCAATAGTATTAACCCTATGATTATGGAAATAATTTAGTAAACAAATCTCAATACTCCGCCTCAAGTTGGTGCATCATGCCCAACTTGCCAAGACACTTGAAGAAGATTTGTCTTGATACAACCTTGGTAAGAATATCAGCTAGTTGATCTTCTCAATAAATCTTCGGTAGCTCAATAACCTTGTCATCTAACTTCTCTTTGATAAAGAATCTATCTACTTCAACATGGTTTCGTTTAATTGTGTTGGACAGGATTGCGAGCAATATCACATGTTGCTTTATTTTCCAAGTGTCATTCCTGTCACACCCCCTCCCAGATTACCCTACTCAACCCGAGAGAAGATGTGAGGACAATAAACACCACCCTTCTTGTGATGTATACTGCCCATCTGTACCTGATTAACTTGTTAAATTATTTCATACATATCTACTCATAGATTCAAGCCATAAGAACTTATGCTTATGTAATTTAAACATTCCAACATATTCACAATTTACTTATACAACATCCCATCTCACATCCCAACATATGTACAACTAAGTCTACATGCCACCTGTATAAGATTATTTACACATACAACAACCACAAGGTGAATTGTTTCTGATACTCGAAGCTTAAGCAGAGCGAGCTGGAGTAGGCTAAGCACCGGGAACGTCCTCGCTACCTAGGTGGAAAAGAAAATGTGGAAAGCATGAGCTGAAAGCTCCGTGAGTGACTAGTTTTGTAAAACTGTCTTCGGTTCGGAAACCAATAGGGTAAAATCGTTATCACAATACATATAAAACATGGAATCAACTCATAATTATTGGAAAAACATGCTCAAAACATGATCGTTTCAGAAAAATCATACAGAAATCCAGATTAGTTTTGCATTCTTTTCCCTTAATTGAGGCGGAGCAAGACTCAACACTCTCAACGTCGATAACAACCTTAGTTAGGGTGGAGCAAGACTCAACACACCCAACGTCGAAAACGAATATTTACCTTAGTTGAGGCAGAGCAAAACTCAACACACCCAACGTCGAAAACCTCTATGTGCACATAGGAATATCTCGAGATGCCCAAGTACCTTCTCCAAGTCCATTAGTATTGGGTCCCTAATCACAAGGCTACCCACATGCCTTCTCAAATGTACCTCAATATTGGGTCCCTTAGAAAACGTTTTAGAAACAGGTATATTTCGCATAAACAGTTCATTTTAAACAACTTTCATGGAAACAGAGCGTATCTCAATAAAAAGCATCCTATAAACATGCTTTTCAACAATGCCTTCATGTCATAAAATCAAGTAAAAGCATTCATGCAATAAATCAAATATAAGCAGCCATCATACTTTTCAAATCATCATAAAAGTACATTTTATACAAAAGTCTGGCTAAACATTTTAACTAAAATCATTTAGGAAAAGGAAAGTGTCACTCACCACTTGTCCTAAGCCCTGAGCGGACTATACACCTTCCCTAGCTCTTCTTGGCCTGTAAATACACATTTCTCGTTTAAGCTTTTCTAAACTTCCTTTCCATAACCATTAAGTTGGCATAATTAAACTCCAAGCATGCTTCATCACCGAGACTCATTTCTTCCAACATAATTCATAATGAGCGAGCTTACTAGCGAGATTGGCTTACAAATATACAACACCATAATGAGCGAGACTAGTGAGATTCACCTTGAGTAGCGACACTTAGCAACACACAGCGATACTCAGGGAGATTTAAGAGACGCATAGCTCTCTGCGTTTCCAGCAACACTCGTCTCGCTACTCACTCTCCAACTTCTCAGCGATATTTCAATACTAGCAAGACCCGACAGCCACAGTTTCTTCCTTTCTTTTTGTTCTCACTTCTACCTGCTAAATTCAGAACTTCTTCCCTTCTACAAACTTGTAAAGGAATAGGTTCTCTAACATAACTCGAAATTTCAGAGCATGATTCTTCTCCGTTTGAGAGATATTCTCAAATAACAACCAGTTGCTCTCAATTGCCCAGCAATTCAATAGCAATCACTTCCACCTACAATTTTACATGTTTTCCCTCAAATTTAACTCAAACATCCTTCATAGAAATGGTTAGGAATTGAGTTAACTTACTAACCTCAAAATTTCAGCCCTATCTTTCACTTCCTCCGCTTGCACTTCTCCAATGACTAGACCATGCTCAGATTTCACGACTACAATCAATCTTCCTGTTCCTGTGTTAGTTACACCACCAAAACGAATAGAATTCCACTCGAATTTGACATGAACACCTTCTTCTACCTTCTCTCGTTGTTTTTCTAAAAAATGGAACCGACTCAAGCTCTAAAAAGTGTCTAAAATGATTAAATATTTGACCCACTCGTATATATATATGTTGCCGACTTAACCTCCACTTCCATTCCTTTTTAAAATAAGCTGGCCGGCACATACTTTTCACCAACACCCCAACGCATAGCCACCCTCGACGCAACCTACCTCCAACGCCCATAGCAACCATCCACACACAACTGCCTTCAACGCATGGGGACCTTTAACGCATAACTGCAGTCCAACACATACAGCCACTCTCCCACGCATAGTAACCTTACCAACGCATGGTAGGTCAAGTACAACTTTTCCCCACCAAGTTCAAACTTTCCTTCCAACGCGTGTGACACCTTCAGCGCATGGTGACACCTTCTACGCATAGTAACTTTTCATGGTGACACCTTCAACGCATAGTAGCTCTATCAAAATATAACAACTCTTCTACCTCACCAATGCATAGCCGTGGCCAACACTTAAACAATTTTTGCTCCTTCACTCTCGACCACCACTCCTCTTTACAACGCATAACACATGACTTCTTAGCTTGCCTTCTCCCAAGACTCAGCATGTCTTACAAGTTAGGGCTTACAATTCCTCTAAATTCAGCCTCTGCACTTGATCCAGCAACAACACTTTGCTTCTTACTCTTTCATGTAACAAGATTTCCTTCTACATAAGTGAAGTAACCAGAAGTGAACCTTCTATTATTTTTTAGTCTAGCCCAATCAGCATCTATATAGACACTTATACGTTGCCAATCCTCATTTTTTGTGAACATTATCCCTTTGCTTAAAGTAGATTTGAAGTATCATAGAATTTGAGTGACTTGATTCATATGTTTTTCTCTTGGGTTATGCATAAATTGGCTTACAACACTTAATACATAAACAAGATCTAGTCTCGTGTGTGCTAAGTACATCAATCTTCCCAAGAGTCTCTAATATCTCCCTTTATCAACCGATATTTGATCTGGTTCGACACACAACTTAAATCCCTCTCCCATTGGTTTATCAACTAGTTGACATGCAGACATGCCTATCTCTTTTAACAAGTCAAGTGTATATACTTTCTTTGGGATAGAAATATTCCATTTTTTTTTTATCAAGATTCTTCAATCCCAAGAAAATAAAAGGTTTGCATCTTGCGTAGCTAGTAAGGGGACTTTTAAAGCCAAGCATGGTGGTACATCGGGTTTCAAATTGAGTTTCAGTAAGATCCAGAGATCAAGGGGAACAGTTTGCCCTAAGTAACTGGAGGAGTTTATTTCTAGTGTTAAGGGGAGCCCTTTGTTTTCTATGTGTAAAAGGTATCATTAAGGTCAGTGCCCTAGTGGAACCCATACATGTTATAATTATGGACAACCTAGTCATTTTAAAAGAGAGTGTCCACGGTTACTACAATAGGACAAGGGTGCACAAAGAACATCTTCGTAGAGGTGAACCAACAAACTAAGCCTGCAACTACTGGTCGTGAGGTGTCAAGAGGAGTAAAACAAAAGAGAGTGGTAGATTAATGTATTAAGTAGGTTATTTGTTGCTGTAAATACTATGTGATGTTTGTAGATAGTTAGAATAAGAAGTTGTAAAGTTATGTGGCAATGTTTTATGATGTTGTTGTTTGTTGTGGCATATATTCAAGAAATGGATGGAATATTTCTCTAGTTGACGTTCACTGAATTTTGAGGACGAAATTCTTAAAAGGGGTGGTAATTTGTCAGCCCTAAACCCTTTCTAATTTTCCTTGAGTTTGAATTAAAGTTAAAATTATGTGTTTCTTTATGGACTTAGAAAACTTTAAGTTGCAATGGGACTAGACATTGAGGATGTACTAAGAAAGGAAAGGGGAAAATCAGTTGAGGCAAGGAGGGGAGTGTTTCTTAAGTATCGTTATGAGATGAAGTTTTGACAAGGAAGTTGTTTGGAAAGGTGGACTACATGATAAACATGAAAACCAAGAGGGGAAGTTGTGAGGTTTGGTATGATGAGGTGAGTTAAGGCAAAGGGAGGGAGCTTGGCATTGAAGAGAGTGAATGTGGCCAAGAGTGTGGCGAATCCTTTAGAGACCTAAATTAAATTGGGATAATACTTGATAATTATCTTTTATTTAACTTATGTGGCTAAAGATAAGAGTAGACAAGAGATAGTGGGCTTAGAAGGGGAAGTAGGAGCTGTCAAAGTATTAGTTGAAAAGAAAAAGGTGCAAGGTTGTCTATATAAAGGGGGAAGGAAAAAGAAGTCAATTTTCAAAATTTACTCGTGCAAACTTCAAATTTCTTCAACCAAACTTGAGAGAGACCAAGGAGAAGATAATGGAGGCCTACCATGGTGAGATTTAACCGGAAATTTGATGAAATTGAAGGAAAATAGAAGGTTGTTCGTAGATTTGGGCAAAACTGAGCAAGGTGTGAATTTTTCTAGATTTTGGGCTATTGAGGAAGATTTGAAGGCTCAAATTTGAAGGTAAGAAATTTAAAGGTTGTTAAAGAGGTTTATATGAAAAGTTTGAGTTTTTCGACTAGAATTGATGTTTTGGGTACTGAAAGTGTAGTGGAAACATGGGAAGCAAAAGTATGCTTTCGACTAGAGGTTGAAGGAGAAAGGCTACAATGGGAGGGCGATGGACACAAAAATAATTCTTTTCGGTGTCATTTTATTCTAAAAGAGAATCAATCAAAAAAATTTATAATATTGAATCCTACTCCTATTACTACAATGGTGTAACAATACTGGCAAGTTTTGAGTTGATCCGCAGTGAAGCGCTAGTATGAGTTTTTCGTAAAGTTGAGCCTTCTCTCCATGCCTCTTTGGCCTCTGAAAACTAACTAATTAGAGTGGTAAATTGGGTTTAAGTGTGCAAGAAAATAAAAGCAACGAGTAAATGTAACCTAGAATTAGATTTATCTAGTTTCAAGAGCAGGAGGGAAGAAGAAAAAAAATTTGGATGAGGGGGTAAACTCATGCCTAATCGTTGGGGAAGAGGAAAATAAATTTTCTTCTCCTTTTCTCTTTAATTTGCATGCCAAACGAGGATTTTTTTTAAAATAATGTTATTTTTATAAATAATGACAAAAAATATGGTAGAGGTAAAAGTATTTTAAAAAATGAGCCCACATGGCATGAAAATCATGGACCTCATCCACGATTTTGCTCACATGTCTCGGTCAACCCTACCACAACTGCCATGCATCACAACCGCCACGCTGTCATGCTCTCATCTCGCTTCTTTTCCTCACTCATAATCAGTCTTATCTCTCTCTCTCTCTCTCTCTCGCTCGCTCTTTCTCATCTCGCTTCCTTTCCTCACTCACAATCAGTCTTATCTCTCTCTCTCGCTCTCGCTCTTGCTTGTCTCACTTCTTTTCCTCCCTTATAATCAGTATTATCTCTCTTGATTGTCTCGCTCTCTTTTCTCACTCACAATCAATCTTATCACTCTCGCTCTCTCTCCCACTCTTGTTTGTCTTGCTTCCTTTCTTCACTCATAATTAGTCTTATCTCTCGCTCGTCTCACTTCCTTTCCTCACTCACAATTAGTTTTATCTCTTCCGCTCTCTCTCACTCTTGCTCGCTCTCGCTCTCGCTCATCTTGTTTCCTTAGCTCACTCACAATCGATCTTATCTCTCTCACTTTCGCTCTCGCTCTCTGGAGTTGGTCGCATCGAAGAAGAAGAAGAAGCTAGAGAAGAAGTCGGAGAAGAAGAAGATGCAAGAGAAGAAGAAGAAAAGAAGAAAGAAAAAGAGAGGAGTCGAAGAAGGAAAAGGAAAAGAAGAAGAGAAAAGAGAAAAAAAAAGAAAGAAAGAAAAGAAGAAGAAGAAGAAAGGGACAGAGAATGAGTCACCAAGAAGAGAAAAAAGAAAATCCTTGACACTTGGGAACATCGATAGGAGATGTGGATAAATCGTGGACCCGGTCCATGATTTGCATGCCATGTGGACTAGAGATGTGGGTAAAAAATGGACCCGATCCACGATTTGCATGTCATGTGGAAATGGTGGACCTCGTCCATGTTTTCGCTACCCTACTTTTGTCAATATTTTCAACCCAACCCTACTTTGTCATTAATTATTCAAATAACATTATTTAAAAAAAACGTCCCAAAAGGAGGTCTCCTAATATATATATGATTTACTTTATTTCTTTTCTTTTTTA
Source organism: Citrullus colocynthis (assembly GCA_031780015.1). Classification (NCBI taxonomy): domain Eukaryota; kingdom Viridiplantae; phylum Streptophyta; class Magnoliopsida; order Cucurbitales; family Cucurbitaceae; genus Citrullus; species Citrullus colocynthis. Next base: position 142,421 of record QLSR01000086.1, read on the forward strand.
AAAACAAACTTAATCTCAAACATAAATATATATATTATTCCCTTTTCCTTTTCCCCGAAATAAGTATACATCTTATTTAAATTAAATTCAATTTTCAACACCTCAAATCAAATCTTTTCCAACAACCCAAAATAATTTACTTAAATAAAATATCTTCTAAATTAATCACTTCCACCAACTTAAATTCAATTCAACTTATCCTAAATTAACCAAATTCTTAATTCTCATCCAATTCCAAATTTTCAAATTAAATCGACTTCTAAACTCCAAATCAAATTCAATTTTTCACTAATTGAATTAAATCCAAATCTTTTATCACTTTTACTTAAATTTGAATTATTTTCTCAATATAATCCAATTAAGCCTCAAAATTCAAATAGTTATCTAAATAATTCAAGATAATTGTTTTATCAATATAATCCAATTAAGCCTCAAAATTCAAATAGTTATCTAAATAATTCAAGATAATTGTTTTAAAATTACTTGAAAATTTGGGATGTCACAACTTAGTTGATGGTTTATAAATATTTGAGATTTATGTGAACAAGTTTTATAAATGTTTTAGAAAAAGAAACCCTATGTTCAGAAAAAATCCCACTCACTAGATGCCCCGGGTCATTCTTGTCATTTTCTGTTTTCCCTCCAAGTAGTGAAGGAGTTTCAGGTGCCTAGTCTCAAGAGACCAATCTGCCACTACAATAGACTAGGTTGGTCTGGTATGTAATAGCTGAGAGTTGGATCGGTGTGGATAACGCCTGTGAGATTAGAGTTTGTTTGTACACTCTTTGTGTTACTGTTGTGTATGTTATAGTGTTGCTAAATGTATGTTATATGTTAAGTATAAGTTAAAAAGTTTTAGATTGACAGTAAATGTCATAAGAGGGTTGGCATTTGCTGTCTTCACATCTCTTCCTGGATTAAGAGGGTAATCTAGGAGGGGGTGTGAACGCTATTAATCTTAGCAATGGGAGCAAATGTCTTGGTATAATCAATTCCATAAGTTTGGGTGTATCCTTTTGCTACCAATCTCGCCTTAAAACATTCAATGGTACCGTTAGATTTATATTTCACAGAATAAACCCATCTACATCCTACTGACCTCTTTCTAGGTGGACATTCAATAAGATCCCAAATTTCATTCTTCTTCAAGAACTTCATTTCCATTCATGGCACCTGGAATCACTTAACTTAAGGACCAGAACTGCATTTCACCATTTTTTTTTAATTAGTATAATAGGGGGTGGGGGATTCAAATTGTAACAGACCTCCTGATTACTAACACATACTGTCACCCGTTGGAACTATGGTTGATTTGGCACAACCTTAATAAAATGATGTCTTTCCTTAAGTAGTTTATAAATTTGTGCTTTTTTTATTTGTTTAGAAACACACAAAATATATAAAGCATTGTTCCTTCAATTTTCATCTAATATGTAATCAATTACTTCCACATTGTAGTGTTCATTACGTCATGTGGTGTGTTGCATCTTAAGATCTATTATGTTAGTAATCCACTATGTCTTAGGAGTAAACTGTTTATGGCACCTTAAGATCTATGGAGGAAACAAAATTATCTTAAGGAAGTAATTTGAAATTGTTGGGTTTGATTAATTGTTTTAAATGTTTCCTTATTCTTCATTAATTTACTATTACAAAAATAAAACCATTTACATATATTTTGTTGATATGTTTATTTTTATTATTTTCTTCCTTTGATTTAGGTTGCAATCAGGACATTTAAAATATTGATATCGTTGTTTTATCAAAATGATTTTTTATTAAAAAAAATAAATATAAATATAATTTTATAATTATGTATATTATGTTGAATATTCTTGTAAAAATAGTTCAATTTTATTTTTATAAAAAATAATATGAAACTAAAAAAGTCAACAAAAACTTATTCTAGTTTTTAAAAAACAGAAAACGAAAACACAATCATCAAATATGTTTTTTGGTTTTATTTTTTTAAAATAAAAAAACAATTACAAAAGAAAGTTTTTGGTTTTTAATTTTTAGAAAATATAAAACAAAAAACAATAATATAGTTTTTGTTTTTTTAAAGATTAAAAATTGAAAATAGAAAACCAAAAACAAAAAATTTAAAAAAAAAACATTTAGTTAGCCCAACAAGTTTTTAGTTTTTGGTTTTTGAAAATTGTGTTTGTTTCCTCTCAATTTCTTACAATAATTTTCATCTTTTTTTAGGTAAAAGAGTTGAATTCTTAATCAAATTAAAAAAACAAAAACAAATTCTTCTAACTATTTTATATAATTTTAAAAATTTAACTTGATTTTTAAAAATATGAATAAAAAGTAGATAAAATTGGTTTTTATATATATGCTATGTTTTTAAAAAAATCAAAAATAAAAAATCAAATACTTATCCGCTTCTAATATTTTATCTTGTTGTGTACTTTTAGCAAGATACAAAAGTCCCCCTACTGCCACTTGGAAAATATGTTTTTATTTTTATTTTTATCTTGTGTATGTATGGATAGCCACTAGAATGCTTAACTCTGCACATCAATATACATTCTTTGTTAGTATATTTTCTTCATAAGTAATATTGAATAAAAAAAAAGTAAGACTTTTTCTGGATGATTGAAATTCTCAACCATAACTATAATAAATAAGATAAAAGATGAAACTTTAGGGACATGAGCTATTCTCTAAAAAGTTTCTTTTTTCAAGAAAAAAAAAGTAATTTTTAATGTTGTTGGCCTTGAATCATAGCGAAGAACATCGAGATTTTACTTTGTTGAAGGAGCACTTAAATGACCACCCAAACATTTTCCGTGACTATTTAAGATATTGATGTGCTATATAACCTTCATTATTTTTAATTTAATACTACATAAAATCAAAATCGAACTAAACTAATTGTATTGAAGGTGAAGAGCTGACTCTATTATTTAACCTTATTACAGTCGTGATATGATGTTCATGTAAGGCTACCACACCTCTCTTTTCTTTCTTCTTCTCTCTTTGCTTTCAAATGGTAATATATCCCTTCTATTTGAGTATAGTTTGAGTATAGACATATGAGAGGGTATTTGAAGAGGTGCCATTATAAAAGTTTGGTGACATGGCACATAATAATTGGTTGTTAAAGAAGAAAGAAAAAAGTTAATGTTTTCTTGTTCCTTTCTTTCCTTTGTCAACTTTCATGATTAGATGTTTATAATTCCTTCATAGGGATGGGGTGCTAAAAGCATGGCTAGATGCCCAAGTATTTAATAGGTGCGGGCCTTTTGTTCCTAGTGGGTGGACAATTAGGTGTTTACTTGATTACATTTCCCATCCACATTCATAACTATGGAATGAATTTAATATGGAATGAATTTGATAAGGTTAAATTGTAAATTTTTGTTTGTTTGTATTTAAAAAAAGTTAAAACTTAATCTCTAATAATTTAAAAAGCTAGAATTTAGTTTCTATAATTTGATAAGATCTCACAAATAGTTTCTATGTTTTAATAAAATTATCATAAATAATCTCTACCATAGAAACTATTCATGAAGTTTTATCAAACAATTAGGTATTAAATTCTAATTAAAACCCATAAGGTCGAAATTCTAACTTTCTAAAAATTATAGAAACTAAATTAGTAATTTATCCATTTGATAATTATGTATCAATGTGTCATTTGGGGTTTTTTATGGACATATTTGATAACATGTTGGGAATGATTTTGAAATTTTGAAATTTTTTTTTTATTCAAAACAATTCTAAAAGGCACACTTTTAATCACTCAAAATCAATTCAATGTTTATTTTATTCTTATATACAACTTTCATACTAAAAATATTTAATTGATATTAAAATTGACAAAAGTGATTTTAACTATTTTAAAATGACTTCTATCCCTGTTATTGGGTTGTTTTAATTTGGTTTTGCTCATCTCTTAGTAAATAATAATTTTGATACATAGTTCTTAAAATTGTTTTGTTTATCCTTAATGTAGTGAAAATTATCCATTAGATGTATCTTAAATCATTTGACAAAAAGGTTATGTATAGCTTATTATTATTTTATTAACACAGTTAGACACATGAGAAAACTATTTTTGTGGATTAACAGGTGGGTTTGTGAGAATGAATGGAGCTCATGCATACAACATTTGAGTTGTGTGTTTTGTGTGTTCAAATATCTTAATAAGACAATAATGTAACCGTTAAATCAGTTTTTTCCTTATAAAAAATTAGTAAGATCTTTCATGAATGACTCAATTGAGGATTTTTAAGAAAACTAAAATTTTTAGTTTTAAAGGATTTAAGATTCACTTTTAACATAACGTGAAAATATTGTACCATTGTGTATATTTTGTCATTTAATTTTAGAAAATTATTATAAATAGAAAAAGACAACAAACTATTTACAAATGTATAAAATTTTATTATCATTAGACTGCGATAGACGGTCACTGTCTATCGTAGTCTTTTACTCGATAGATAAATGTCTATCGCGATCTATCATTGATAAGTAATGAAATTTTTCTATACTTGTAAATAGTTTGGCTCATTTTGCTATATTTGAAAACATCCCTTTAATTTTTAATCCAACTCAAAAGTGTGACACGTTGAGCAAATCCAAGAGTTCGATCAAAGTATCGTCCCATAAGAAAAAAAAAAAAATCAATTATTTAGTCACTGTTAGATAATTATTTGGATATTGATTTTTTGTTTCTAAAATCAAGGTTTTAAAAACTATTTTTACTTATTCACTTCTCTATTTCATTATCTAATTTTTTAGGAGAGCTTTTAGAGATAAAAGTCAAGTTTGACCTAATTTGGGAAGGTCTATATTTAGTTATTTTCAGGAATCTTATAATAAAAGTAAATTATTTATTTGCTTACAATGTGAAACATCATGGCAATGGACAATAAGTTTTCTTCTAACAAGGACTTTTTACCTTCTTAAAGTAAATCTCTCGAAATAAAAATAATAAAAAAGAGACAAGTTCTTAAAACATTTCTAAACACTAAATATTAAATCTGTTTCATAGAATATACGTAAATTGTGTGGAAAATAATTAAACACACCTGGGAAAATGAAAAAAAAATTATAAAAGGAGGAAAAAAAAAAAACAAGATTTCAAGTTTTACTCTCAAATCCGCATTTGCAAGAATAAAAAAGAAAAGAGGTAAGTTTAGCAATGGTTTTCTTTAAATTTAAAAATACACCAATAAGAAAGATTATATCTGATTTTCGTTTTTCTTATTCCAATTTTACCCTCTTTGGTACAACAACACGTCATGTATATTTGTATATTTGTAGTATATCTTATATACTTCATGTTTAATGTTCCTGTTAACTAATATACTTTATATTTGATATATGAATTAAATGATATACTTCATATTTGATAAATCAATTAGTTATACAGTTGATGTACAAAATTTATCATACTATACTAAATTTGTTAGTTAGTAAGTGCAATAAACATTTGTTATTATTTGTACACTTAATTTGAATCTTTGTTCATTTATTTCAAAATATTATTTTTCTAGTTCATCATCATCAACTCTTTTTTTTCTTTTTGTAAAGAATCATCATCAACTTATAATGGTTCAATTTGTCATGTTTGTAAACATTATAAATCTATGTTGATAAATTATTAATACACCAATGTTACGTTTGTAATTGAATTTTGAACAGTTAGTTATCTACTACTTATATACTAGATAAATGTATTTTTAGGAAATACTAATAGACACCAATGTCATACTTGAAAATTTATTTAAAATGAATGTAAGTGATATGCTATTTGATACACCAATGTTATACTTGAGATGAACTTATAATATTGTTGATATACTACTAGTAGATTAATGATATACTTAAAATGAAAATTTAATGACTACCCATATACTATTGACACACTACAAAATTTTTTAATGAATTTTGAATAAGTGCTAAAAAACTACTAATGCACGAATGCGGATATACTATTAATACACTAATGATATACATGACATGCATTTTGAATCACTAATATTAATATAAAATTGAAATATCAATGTTATACCATATGTATATCATTTTGAATGATATACTTCATATTTGGTATATCAACAATATCATCAATATATATTTCTTTTCTCTAATCTGGTAAATAAATCAACTATTTAAATGGAAAAAAAAAAAAAAAAGTTTATATTGTTACAAGAGCTACCTACACCTGACTTTGAAACTATTCTAATTTTCTGAGTCAGATGGTGAAACTAATGATCCTAGTGGTGGCTGATTACAAAAATGAGAGACATTTACAACTATATAGAAACCGCATCTTCAGAAACATGATTTGGTTTGGATTGAGGATTGTGAGACTCATTCTGTTCCAAATACTCAGTTTCAATAGTATCCTTGAGGATGAATAGCCTTTGTATAACAACAGGCTGAGTCATATTCCTTGCTTCTCTTATGTCTGTTTCTTCCTGGTTCAGATGGTATGAATCAAGCATTATCTTTATCCACTTATGCAGCTCTGTCGGAGTTCTGCCCAATTACACAAAATGATAGTCATGACCAAATCTTACTTTGCATTCTATTAAATTTTATTATGGTTCCTAAACATTAACCAAACAATCAGTTTGAACATCATTTTTATACCATTGTCAAGTATTCAAGATAGATGTTATTCTGTCCTATGGCGTCATTTTGGGCCTCAGTGTTGTTTTGTTGTAAATTATTTAATAGATGGATAATTTGATTTTGAATTTATGTAAGAGCCCTAGTCGGGGAGATATTAAGATTATTAGTATGCATATTAGTAAATAGATAGTAAGTTTGTTAGGGATTTTAGTTATAAATAATGGGAGCGAGGTTGGGAGAAAGGTGCAAAGAATTTTGTAGGATTTCCTTTGGAGAATTTGGGAGAGATTAACCCTCTTGAAAAGGCTAGGTTATCTAATTACTTTTCTTATAATATTACAACATATTTTCATATATGTCTATATTTGAACATTCTTGAGTTTTATGTGTTATTCTGAGTGTTCTTGTTAGGAGGTATTCTAGCAATTTATTAACATAATAAAGTCATATAGTTTTTAGCTAATATGAGGGTTGATAGTCGATTTGGGCATGTATGGAGTGTTCCCCATCCATTACTCGCCTTAACTAGTCTATATAGCTGCTAGCCACATCATCTGATAAATAATTGATGCCAAAATAATTGACAATAATTAAAATAGTTACTTTCTAAAAGTTCTGAAAACATTATGAACTAAACGGAAAAGTTCAAAGCAAGTAGTAGGTAGATTTTGAAGTAAACTCTGACGACTAATGAAACCTATAAGATAAGTATGTAATTATCATGAATAAAATGTATAAATTATGATATGAGGCTTACTCACGTGTACAAAGCATTTGGATCTTTTTGTTCACTTCCATCACCTGGGGCGAAGGCTGTTGCTAAAGCAGAAAATCGTTCTTCAGGATCTACGATGTTCAGCAAATGCTTTAACAGCTTTATTTCTTTAGGGGCCATGCTTCTAAGACTGCTTTTTGTGGTTTTGTATAAATGATACATTATTTCTTTCACCTACATTCACACACAGAAAGACAGAGAAGGTGACTTAATATTTCAATCTGAAACTATTGGAAAGCTTTGGAATGTATGTCATTTAGACTGCCGAACTCAATAAAGATGGAACATTTTTCCACCAAGGGCATACAATATTCAAGTAATCTTAGACATATAAATTCATCGTCAGCTCTTCATTGACTTTCAATCAAGTTTGTAATCCAATTCAAACATATCAATTATAATGAGAAGTTAGAAACAGTACTCCCTTTTTTGTATTAGTGTATTTTGGCATGCCTTGTAAAGTGATTATTAATGACAAATTTTCTTTTTCTTCCTTTTTAAATGGACAATGCTTGGTTAAGATGTTAAAAAGAGTACAGTGCTTTTAACCAATTAAAATCACTTTCTAAAATTTTCTATTATCAAAAGTGGTTGAAGAAATTCTACAAGTGCTTTACGAGGAATGATTTGGTTAACATTTTTTCGACACTGCTGATATAAATATAATCAGAGCTTCACTCTAAAATATTTTCTAAAAAGCATGTCCAACACTATATGTGTGAAGCAATCAGGTTTGATCCTTTTCGATTGTTGTCCCATAGACTGAGGGTTTTTTTTTTCATTTTTTTTTGAAGAGTACCTTTTTTACCCAAAGTTTTGGGTTTAGTTCCCTTTAGTCCCTAGATTTCACAATGTTACACATTTAATCTTTAAATTTTGATTGGTTTCAATTTAGTCCTTAGGGTTCAAAGTGTTACAATTTTGCCCTTGATATTTGAATTTCATTTTATTTGGCCCTAAGAAAGTGGTCGTTTAAATATTGACTAACAGTCATTAACATTAATGTCCATTAATTGATTTAAAATAACTATGAAGTGAAATTTTAATTTTAATTTTAATAGTGATGAAAAATAATGAGACTTAATTAACTATAATGCTTTTAAATTAATTCGTAGACATTGTTAAACTTAGGGAATAAATTGAAACAAACCTCAAAACTCTAAAAGGACCTCCAAAACAAAGAAAAATGCCTCCGATATCAAAGTGATGGATGAGGACTACATTTGAAAGCTAGGGACCAAATAGAAATTAGACCCAAAACCTAAGGACCAAAAGGTATTTTTTCCTACTTTTTTATTCTTCCACATGATAGCTCGGTTACTCAGAAAAGAAACAAAAAAAAAAATAGTGGTAGACCGTCTTAGAAATGAATTGTAAAATAAGAGTAAGTTTCCAACTCGGGCAAAACTGGGGATGTTGCAGGGCGTTACTTTCAAGAACTTCATAGTTAACAACAGCAATTAATATTGTGGCCAGGGACATTGACAATCCACAATAATATAATGGCTTCGAACCAGAATGATTTGTAAGTGTCATATGCATGATACATATACATAGAGGAAAATCTATTTCAGTGTCCACAAACTCTCATGTGAATTCAATTTTTTCCCTAAACTTCCCAACATTGTGTTTTAGTTTTGAACTTGGCATAAAAACTACTTTATTATTTATCATTAATTTTCAAATAGAAACCTGACATATGCACTTTGTTTTCTCTTTTCATTTGACAAAAACAATAGATGTCAAATAGACAAGTATTTGAAGCCACATCTAATAATTTGGTATCAAAATTTTAGATGCATTCTTCAAAGTCGAGAGACAAAAACATACCACTTGGAGCAAAGCAGACTATTTGAAAGTTTGGGAATTAAAATGTAATGAATATGCAGTTGAAGTAGTGAGATCATATATAAATCTAAACATTACCTCATTCTTCATGGTTGTGGATTCTTTTGCAGAAGCCCAAGCACTGTTTATCAAAAGGATCAACGATGAGTCAAGTTCCTTTGCCTTTCCAAGACTTGCAATCTTCTCACAAGCCACGTCCAATGAGGGAGAATTCAGTATATCATCAAATTTGGCCTGTGCAGAATCCAATGTCTCCACATTTTCTAATGTTCGATTGTAAGCACTAACTGCAGCCAGACATCTGGCTGCCAGCCGAGCCACTGCTGCTCAAATAGAAAAATTAGTTTAAGAGAAAACTAGTGATAAAATCTTTTTCTATTTATTTTCCTTTCATTTCATTTTTTTTTTTTTTTTTCCTTCAGATAGAGTAACTCTATCTGCTAGTTAAAATGTTGTTACAAATCTGGGCTTTAGTCAATTCTTGAGATAACTACTATAGATTACAAAAGCCATTACTTAATCCTAAATCATAAAGATGAGTACGAAAAATAATGAAATGTATGGTACAGTGTGAATGCACGATACAAACTTTTCAAATAATAATCCAAAAACTAATTTAGGGAAAAATTATGAAGAAAGACAACTTTTATTATTCAGTTCTCATGTAAGAAATGCATTATGGGGCTTCAAGATTTAGAGAGGAGTAGATTTATAATCATAACTAAACTAAAAGATTAAATTCATCTAAATACTTGTAAAAATGGTTCAAAGACAAGGATGCAGTAAATATTAACAAATTCTTATCTTATCAAAAATAAATAAATAAATAAACCTGAGATTAAATCTAAACTGAATTTATAAGAGTCTCAGTTTAATCCAACAAAGAAACTTGGTTATCCACGTTAAAACTAAAATTAATAATGAAAGATTTCAAATATTACCATCACGATCTTCCAAACTGTCATGGGTTTCCGATATCAGAGTAAGGAACTTAAAAAATTCCTCTGTGAACTCTTTGCGCCGCTTTGCAACTATCGCATTAATGTCAGTTGGGCTGTCCTGTAATTCCTTGAGAAGTTCACTGTGGATTTCCATTTCATCATCGATCTGTATATTTCTCACTCATGATCAACGAATGCAAAAACAGAAAACAAGTGTTGCAGCTTTAATTGTTCACAAATTGGACTCTAGGCAACGGAAATAATCACCATATAACAAGCAGTGAACATTACAACCTAAATTCTCCTCTAAATTTTGTTTTCAAACTCTTGCGAACGAAAACCGATGCAACAAGATATGGTATTGAAGAACACAAATCATAGCAAGAAAGTTTCAAAAACAAATGGAGAGGAAAACAAAGAGGACAAGTACATACCCTTTTGACCTTTCTCCTAAGTGAAATTAACTTCTCTTTCATAATTGGATCACTCTCCCAATCTGCCCGTCTTTGGCAATGACTGTAGAAGCTCTCCCTATACTTTTTCCACTCCTCCCTAAATACCAAAAACTTCCTCCATTCTTTAGTCTTTGGCTTCTCATTCATGAAAATATCAATTATTTTATCACAAAATTGAGAGATGGTATATCCCTCTGCAACTTCCATCTCTGCTTGCTCTTCCTTTTCAGTTGTAGCTACATCATTTACTCGTGCACCTAAGAAGCAAGTTTTTGTTCTCAACTGGAAATGAATCTGATAGAATGCAAACAACTAAAATGATATTGAAATATAAGACGGAATAACTACAAGATAAGCCAAGTACATGAGGCACGTAGAGCCACCCTCCTTTTAGGTAATATCACTTGAGCCTAAACCAAATAAGCCGATGAATACATTCATCCTCTCATATCCACCATTCATAACAAATGAGAATGACCAGAACAACTTCCCAAGCTAATTACTAATATACCTTTAATACCCTAATAGTAATTCCGATTCTATCCCAATAGCAGAATCCTTGGAACTCTGCCGGAGCCCAAGAAGCCCAAATTATCGTCGCTAGCCAATTATTCGATGATTTCCTCTTTAAGATAAGTCTGTGAGTGTGTGATTGTGGATACATTGCAAAGGGTTTTAAAGATTAAAAACAAACGGATGTCAATTCATAAGAACTAATTGTCGGCAAAGGGCAAGAGCTGAACATAAAACAAAATGGTAAGGAGGAAAGAGAACGAACTCACTTGCGTTTAATTGCAATGGGGCTGTGATTGTACCGGTTGTTGGGTTCTGGGATTTGGAAATTTTGGGTGATGATTTAAAGGGTGAAGCAGAGTAGATTAATGGGAGTGGTTTTAGATTTGGGGAAAAGCTGCGGAAGATGAAAGATTTTGTTGAGGAAATGGAGAGCTGAAAGGGGAGCTGATTTGTGAAAGCCATTGGTGCCGGAAATCTTGAAAGAACGTAGCGCAGAGGGAAGGGCCAACCGCCAAATAGATGGAGCTCGAGAGTGGAGAGGATGTTTTTGTATGGATCGTCTCCCGACGCCGAAATGGGAAATGGGCACTTATAGAAAAATAAATGAAAAATAAATGTGAAAGTATCGATTTGTCTTTGAGTACCACCTGCACGTCTGTATAATCAGAGGCTACTCAATCCTCAATATTAGATCACTTTATGATGCATGATACAAGTTGACTGGATACTTGATACACAGTCACTCGACAGCTTATGCTCGATGTTATATCCTCAATGCTCAATACTCGGTAGTCATACTCATTCAATGCTTACCAGTCCATATACTCGATCCTAGATGCTTACTCATGTCGTGTTCCATCTAATTTGTAATTAATGCTCCTGTACATGGAAATTTTCATAATAATTCTCACAATTCTTTCGAATCAATTTTTCTGAAAAAGTGAAGTAATTTTTTATTAACAAATAACAAACACGACAATCGAAACATAAAAACACAAAACTCACTCACATTCCCTCCCAAAAAAAAAAAAAAAAAAATTTAAAAAAAAAAAAAGTAAAAAAAAAAAAAAAAAAATTTAAAAAAAAAAAAAGTAAAAAAAAAAAAAAAAAAATTTAAAAAAAAAAAAAGTAAAAAAAAAAAAAAAAAAATTTAAAAAAAAAAAAAGTAAAAAAAAAAAAAAAAAAATTTAAAAAAAAAAAAAGTAAAAAAAAAAAAAAAAAAATTTAAAAAAAAAAAAAGTAAAAAAAAAAAAAAAAAAATTTAAAAAAAAAAAAAGTAAAAAAAAAAAAAAAAAAATTTAAAAAAAAAAAAAGTAAAAAAAAAAAAAAAAAAACACCCCCCCACCCCCCCAAAAAAAAAAAAAAAAAAAAAAAACCCACTTAGCGGACCAAAACTTGTTAAAAAAAAATCAAGTTATACAGGCATTTGGATCATTGTAGACAATGAGTTTCATACCTCAAGTAAGTAAATGAGCTAATGATGCTCATTTTTTTTCGACCTTGTATGAGACATATGAACGTAGCTAAGAGCACAAGTGACTATTAGTGTGTGAGTGTGAGTGTGCATTGTGATCACCAGTGCGACAAGTGTGTAACTCTCAATGGAACGAGGATGACGGGAGAGAAAAATATAGACCAGTAAGCATCGAGCAGAGAGGACCAAGTGTCGATTGTCGAGTGGTGAGTAGCGAGGAGCATGTGTGTAACAACCCGATTTCTCTAACATCATAGGACATTATTCTATGCATGCATAATCTTGGAACATGATTTTCGAGTCAAAGTAAAAAGGAACATAATTTATTTAAAGAAAACAAATAAATTGAATCAATTAATTATTTCAAAAAATATTGAAAAATTGATAAGATGACTCGGCACTATAAATACAGATGTTAAACTAAAAGCATTGACACACTCTAACAACAATTGAAATTATTAGCAAGAGAGCAAGAGAAGACACACAAAAATTGGTTACCCAGTTTGGTGAAATACACCTACGTACGGGAGGTAGTGTGCCCTAAGAAAGATAATTCACTAACATTAAAGAGTTAAAACAATTACAACATAGTACTTACCTGTAATATAACTACTTTAGCGGCTCACGTAAAACTTAACTCTCAGGTCACTTAGGCTCCTCCTAGATGTGAGCTCCTTCTCAAGTGTACTTAGGCTCCCCCTAAGTTTGTTAATATTAGTGTTGTACACTTCAGCTACCGAAAGTGTGTGAGAATCCTCTCTGCTTGATTACCTTCCTTATAACTCAGTAAACTCCCTTCACTGACGAATCTAAGGTCCTCCCTAAGATAGAGAAATCCTTCTCAAAGTTGAAGTCTTAGGCTCCCCCTAAGACCAAGAATCCCTTCTCTTCAGCAATGTCTTAGGTTCCCCCAAATAAAGTTGTAGTCTTCAGTGAGTTGAACTTGTCAATTGATAAACTTGCATAGCGGAATACACGAGCAGTGAACAAAATACAATGTTGAACAAGATGGCCACCAAGAACAAAAACTTTCGCTCACAATAAACAAAATTGGCTGCCTAGATCTCCACCATGAAGCTCATTTTATGGATGATTTCATAAAAGGAAAATAAATACCAATTAAGAAATAAAATATGATGCACCTAAAACAAGGAAAGAATTTCCAAAAGCATATTTCCTCTTTGCGCAACATTCGATGCACCATAAACGAAAATTATCAATCAAAATACGATAGCATACAATTTCTGGAGAAGGAAAGAAAGATATTCTGAGGAAAATATTTTCATGTCAAATGTTAAAACAACATTTGTAACAATACCATAAACTGCCTTAAAAATAGAGAGCCAACCACCAAAACTCCAACAAGCTTCTCCTTTGGTTAAAATTTTTTTAAGCAGAACACATAGGCAACAACCAATTAACAAACCATATGAGATGTCAAGAGTAAAGTCTAAATAACAAACATAACAATTGAAGTTTTAGAGAGAATAACAGAAAGGAACCAAACAGAATCAACAAGTAACCAACCAACCACCAAACCACGCCATGCCACCAAACAAAATGAACACCACCCTTCAGCTTCAGCTCCCCCTTGATCTTGTATCCCCCTTTATGTCTTAAAAAAAATCAAGCTCTTTGTGGCGAAGAAGAACCTCCACCAGGTTTGGACAACACAGTCTGCATGACTCTCAGCACCTCATCAACTTCAATCTTCCGCACTTGGAGCCTCTGCATCAATTGGTCAATATCCGGAGACTCTGAAGATAGCAAATGCAGAATGCGACTGCCAAAGGGGGATTGGATCAAAGCTTGACTAGGTTCATCAAGATGCAAAGCAGAAGCTTGAGTTTCGATGTCTGGAATGTGATGACCATGCAGAAGCTTCAGATTAATTGAGACAATGCCTGGAGATGGACCAACATGCTTAGTAGCAGAAAATAGATCAAGTTTCTGAGTTAATAAATGCCACAGATAAGTTGGGGATAACACAGGGAAAGTTTAAGGGCTTTGGATCTAATATGACATTTGATTTGGTTTGACACAAACACCCCATAGGGTTGGGATGTATGCTCTAAAGCCTCGTACCTAATAAATAATTTGAAATAATAGTTGATTATTTTATATATGCAGTTATCCATTAGAGAAAAATCCAAGGTTATTTTATGTAACTTAAACATGTATGTGATTGACATACAAGTGGATCATGTTTAAGTAATAACCTAAATGGTTTGTAATATAAGGATAAGGTTGGGTGCCTTATCCTTGTGACACTACAGATACAACTCACTTTGTAAATGTTACAAGAGTTGTAAATGTTACAAACAATTTAATCCACATCGTTCATGTTGAGATATGTGAGTAAGGGTATCCTATACAAAGAGTTTGTATAAGATCGAACCACGAAATGATTAATCTCTCTTTATAACCTCGTCGAAGGAAGAGATTAACATTTCGTATATAGGATGATCATATATGACTTGACTTTAATCTTGAGTGATTTATGAAATCTTGTCTATGAGGGCAGTCCTTTGATCTGTTTGGGTGAGAGTGGCCAGATTCGCCGAATCAATATGCCTACCATTTCGAGAATTTGTCTAAGTAGGGAGCCGAGGACATAGCTACACAAGATGGAGTTTGCTTCTTCTTGTCTCTAGGGTAAGTAGATGAATTACTCCTTTAAGTGCTGACTCTGGATCTTGAACAATAGGACCCCTCCTTCTCACTGGTCCAATAGGGTTTTGTTTATGGTATGACCATAAAGAGGTTGTTCATTAGAGAATTAGTGGAACTTAAGGAGTTCTATGTAATTACAAGAGTAAAACGGTAATTTGACCAGTTGTAATTATGAGCAATTCGTGAAGGGTCTTGTCACACCCCTTCCCAGATTACCCTCTTTTAACCTGGAAGTGGATGTGAGGATAGTAAACTTCACCCCTCTTGTGAAGCTCACAACCCATCTGTAACTGACTAACCTATTGAAAACATAATTTAACATAACTGCCCATGGTGTATAACCCTAAATCATAAAACGTTTAAAACCACCAGACTGATAATAATAGCAACATAATAATACATGTTTACTCCAACAGACACTCCAACACGATTACAACCACACTGAGACCATATACACAATGTTTACTCTCACTTCCCAACCACTAACGAGCTATGTCTACATGCCATATATACACTGTTATTTACACGTACAATGTAAGCACCTAATTGGTAAGCACGTTCAAAAGCTTTAAGTGAACTAGTATTAATAATCTCATATTGTAAATTAAAAAACGAAAAAAAAAAGAAGGAAGAGGAAAAACCAAAAAAAGGAAAGAAAACAAAAAAGAAAAAACAAAGAATTAGAATTTAAAAAGAAGAAAAGAGAAGAAAAAGAAAAAAGAAGAAGAAAGGATAAGGATGAGCTCGTCGGTTATAACTTTCATTGGACAGAAAAGTTTGCCGACTTCTTTCTACTCATTTCCAAACTCAATTCTATGCTATTTTTCAGCTGCACGTCATGGAGTGGTTGAAGAAGAGTTCTAGGGCAACTTCGTGCAAAACTTTGGACGATTTCATGGTAGAACTGAAGCTGAAACAGAAGCTTTATCTGCTATCGCACAGCTCGAATCAGGTCTGGTGTTTGGTGAATATCGAGCTAAAGAGATTGAATTTTGGGCTGAAATTTTAAGGTTAGTAAGCTAACTCAATTTTGAACAATTTTTATGAAGGAAGCTTGAGTTGAAATGGATTAGAAACATATAAAATTTTAGCTGGAAGTTACTGATACGAAATTTCTATGCAATTTGGAGCAGCGCGGAGAAAACTTGCAATATCTGAAGAACCAGAATGAGTTAAGCCACGAAATTTTTGAGGTAAGCTAGAAAACATGTTTATCTACAAGTTTGTAGAAGGAAAGCAGTTCTGAATCTAGCTGGAAATATGACTTTGAATTGACAGAAGTGAGAACAAATAGGAAATGAGGAAACTCTGCTGTTGGGTGCCATTTGGAAGTAGGTAATGTTGAAAATTGGAGCGTGAGTAGCGACACTTGTCTCGCTGGTCGTGTAAAGGAGGATTTTCTCTCACAAATCTTGCTGGCTCTCGCTCAGTATCACTCATTAGGTAGTCTCGCTGGTATTGCTCATGCTGGTGTCGCTAGGCCATGACCTGTTGTGTAATTTCGTTAGTAAACTCGCTAGTAAGGTGAAATCTCGTTGGTAATCTCGTTGGTAATCTCGCTAGTGACACAGAATCTCGCTTATTATGTGTATTTTAGGAAAGAAATGGAGTCTCAGTGGTGAATCATGATTAGAGTTTAAGTATGCACGTTTAATGATCATGTAAAGGAAGTTTAAGGAAAAAGTAACGTGAGGAATGTGTATTTACAGGCCAGGTAGAGCTTGGAAAGGCATATAATCCGCTCAGGGCCTAAGGACAAGTTGTGAGTGGCACTTTTCTTTCTTTGAAAACGAATTTATTGAAAATGTTTAGTTTGGTTTTTCTTATGAGTTATGGCTTTGAGATAAACTGTTTTCTTGAAAAGCATGATGTTTGATGATATTGTTCACAAGACATGTTTTATCTTTTTTCTATAAGATGTTGAATGACATGTTTTGAAATGTTGTTTATCGTGATATATCTGAGTTTCATGAAAGATTTTCATGTGAACTATTTACGTATAATACTGGTTTCTAAAATGTTTTAGAGGAGGCTCAATGCTGAAGGACATGAGAAGGCATGTGAGTTCGGGACCCAGTACTGAAGGACTCGTAGAAGGTACTTGGGCAACCCGCCATATTCCTATGTGCACATAGAGGTTGTGACGTTGGGTGTGTTGAGTCTTGCTCCACCCCAACTAAGGTTGTTATCGACGTTGATGCATTGAGTTTTACTCCGCCTCAACTAAGGATGTTACGACGTCGGGTGCGTTGAGTCTTGCTCTGCCCTGACTAAGGGAAAGTTTTTAGAACAAACTGTTTTTCGTATACGATCATTTTGGCATGAACATATGTGATTTGTTTACGTTGTTGAAATTATGATTTTACAGAAATGATTATTTGAATCACGATTACGTTTATGGCGTTATTATGATTTTAACATGCCTGTTTTTCGAACAAAAGATAGTTTTACAAAATTAGTCACTCACGGGGCGTTTAGCTCACGTTTTCCATGTTTTCTTTTCCTCCCAGGTAGCAAGGACGTTCCTGGTGCATTGCCTACTCCAACTCGCCCTGCTTAAGCTTCAAGTTTCCAAAAACAGTTTATTTTCTCGTTGTTGTACGTGTAAATAACTTAACACTAGTGGCATGTAGATTTAGTTGTTTATAAGTGGGTTATGAGAGAGTATGTTATAAAAGTGTACTGTGTATAGGAAGGATTATATTATATTATGATCATCTGTTAATATGGCTGAATTCTATGAATGTATACATATGGAAATGTTTGTGCAGGAAGTTATGTGAGATGGGGCAATATGCGTCACAAGAGGGGTGATGTATATTGTCTTCACATCTCCTTTCAGGTTAAGTAGGTAATCAGAGAGGGGGTGTGACATACAACAACAGTGATGGAAAGTATTCTTTGATAGCTTGGTGTTCTAGTAGGATGAGGCTCATGTAGGCTAAACATCGAGAATTCTTTCGCTACCTGGAAGTAATAGAAAACATGGAAAACGTGAGCTGAATGCTCAATGAGTGATATAGCATTGGAAACACAATTTTAGGGATAAAACATGCTTAGCATTAGAGGAAAACATAGTTAAATCATAAAAATCATGCTTAAGCAATGTAGAAAACATAAGCAAAGCCATTCAATTAAATACAATTTATAAACTCATTAAACATCTCTTTGCATTCAAAAGTACCCTTAGTTGAGGCGGAGCGAGTGTCACACCCCCTCCCAGACTACCCTTACTACTCGGGAAATGAGTGTGAACCAGCACACACCTGTATTCTAAAGTAACTAGAGAAGAATCAACTTATTGCTCATGCAATCTTATTTATATGTCATATTATTCCATAAACTAACCCAACTCTTCAAGATGAGTGTTCTCTATATACATTCAGAAACAAAACCCCTACAATCTTAAGGAACATGTTTGACAAAATAAAGCATTTACATATACGGGGTATTTACAACTATCCCAAGGACTAGTCCAAAATAAACCCAGACGAGGATCTTCTGTAGGCTAGGCGTCTCGGACACGCTCGCTACTTGAAACGAACAAACAAAAAAAACGCGTGAGCCTAATGCCCAGTGAGTGACAAACTTAAATCTTCCCAATTATTATTACACTACTTGAATACGAATTGGCATGAAACATCAAAATATCACATGTCTATATAACCAGAAATTCAAGCTAACCCATGCTATAGAACACTAGTAGTACAATTATTCTTTCTTAGCTGTGGCGGAGCGATGCTCTACGCACACAACTTCGTGTACCACTTCTCATCACATCCATGTACGGATACTTCCACACTCCTTCCCTCGATATATAATCCCTCAAATGCCTTCACATACTGTCCCTCAACATTGAGTTTTATCAGAACGGAGTTCCCATGTGCCTTCGCATTTAATTCCCTCAGCACTGGGTTCCCTCTCAATACATTGCTCAAGTGCCTTCACCTGAGATCCCTCAGCACTGAGCTATTACATGCATTGGATTTCCGCATGCCTTCACACATTGTCCTTGAGCATTGGAATCCACATCAACCAACTATTCAAGTGCCTTCACACATGGTCCCTCAGCACTGAATATCATATACATTCTTTAATTCTTAAAGTACAACACAATCATTCCATAACTACTCCATATGACAGATTTCACATACCCATTATTATTATAACTGGCTAAGAGTATTTGATATATTAACAAGTAATCACTCACAACTTGTCTTGGCTCTGAGTGGGTTATACACCTTCCCGAGCTCTTCTTGGCCTGTAAATACACATTTCTCGCGTTAGGTTTTTCCTTAAACTTCCTTTCTATACCTATTTAGTATACATAATTAAACTCTATACTCGTTTCATCACCGAACTCTCTTTTTTCCCAAAAACATTCACAATTAGCGACACTCTGTATCTCTTGGCGAGTTTACCAGCGAAACCACACTTTAGGACACTGTACTAGCGATACCCGATTGAACGAGACTAGCGAGATTACCTGAGGAGTGATACCCAGCTAGACTTTAGCGAGAGTTGTGAGACTCAAAGCCCCTTTTGCGTTACCAGCGACACTCACTTCACTGCTTAGTCTCCCGCTCTTTCAGCTATACAATTGTCGTAGCGACACAATTTTCCTTCTTTCCTTCTACTTCTTCCTTTAACCTACTAAACATCACAGTCTAGCCAAATTCAGAACTTCCTTTCTTCTACAGCTGGTAAAGACCTAAGTCTTTTATCTTACCTCAAAGTCTCATAAGGAAAGTCCTCTTCGTTTGAGAGATATTCTTAAGCAACCCCAAGTTGCTCCTAATCATCCTACAACTCAGCTTCACTCTCTTCTACCTGGAGTTTAACACACATTTACTCAAATTCAACTCGTGTATCCTTCATGAAAATTGCTAGAAATCAAGTTAACTTACTAACCTCAAAATTTCGACCCTAACCACAGCTTCCACAGTTTGTTCTTCCCTCAACACCGAGTGATACTCAGATTAAGTAACACCAGCTGAATTCTCCGCTCCAGCTCAAGTTTCCTCCACGAAATCGACGAGAATTCCACATCAAACTAACATAAACACCTTTTTCCACCTCCCTCCATTGTTTAGCTTTGAAATGGGATCAACTCGAGCTCTGAAACATGATCAAAATAATTGAATACTCAGTCCGCCTATATATATATATATCACCGACTTAATCTCCATTTCATCTCTATATATTAATCTCATCAACGCATACCTTCTATGCTTGGCTTCAGCAGCGCATAGCCTCGGTTTTGTGTGTCACAATTTCCCGACGCCCCATCACCGGATAGCCGACGAACGCATGGTCCTCTAGGCCACTCTTCTATGCACCAATGCATACCCGCTTTCAACGCATGGTAGTGTTCAATGCATTGTGGCTTCCGACGCAAAGTGGCGTTTAACGCCTAATGGCCTTCCTTCACATCTGCGTCCATGCCAACTTACTTTCACCAATGCATAGTACCACCAACTCATGGCCAATACTTAGCCATTTTGCTCCCACACAACCTGGCCAACTTTTCCTATTTAGCGCCCAACTCTTAGTCTCTTCTTAACTTGCCTTCTCACAAGGTCAAGTACGGGGCTTACAGCAAGCTCAACACACTCAACATCGAAAACAAACCTTAGTTGGGGCTGAGTAATCTCAACACACCCAACGTCGAAAAGCCTTAGCTAATGTGAAGTAGTCTCAACACAACAACGTCGTACCTCACTATGTACATATAGGAGCTATCTAGGCAGTCCAAGTACCTTCTCCATGTTCTTCAGTACCGGATCCCTAGGATACTCAAATGCCTTCTCAACATCCTTCAGCATTGGGTCCCTTAGAAAAATATTTTAGAAAACAGGTGTGCTTGCATAAATAGTTCATCATAAATCATTTCATGGATAATCAAATCATTTTTCAATAGTAAACATCAATTTAACATGCTTCATAAAACTCGGGGAAATAGATAGGATGTGCCTTTCATGTCATAAAATCAAGTATAAACAGTAATCATGCTCAACGTTTAGCAAATCATCTTAAATTCATAGTTCATAAGACATCATGGCTAAACGTTATAAATAGAATCCTTTTAAGAAAACAAGTGTCACTCACAATCTGAGATTGTCCCTCGAGGCTTATAGGCTTTTCCAACCTCAACTTGATTGAAATATCATTTACGAGTCATTAGATTATCTCCTTGAAGTCCTCACAAACATTATTTAACTAAATTCCATCCACATTGTCCATATCAAGCTTATTTTCCAACCTTTTCATCATTTTCACCCTTTAGGGACCATTTTGCAAAATTCTCAAAATTTCTAAAAATATCCAAAAATCAGGTTAAAATTCATATTTACCTATTTTAAGGCCAAATATTCAAGAAAATATCAATTAGAGTCCAAAAATGTCCAAAATTACCCAAAATGGTACCCTTGGTGGGTAGCAGGTGGGCGAGGGTTATTGGCAAGGCCGTGGGGCGCTGGGCGTGTGGGGCATAGGCAGGGTGTGGCACTGATGTGTGTGGCGCTGGCGACATGCGTGGGCAGGCTGCGTATGCAGGCATGAGCCACCATTCTAGGCAGCTTCCAACTGACTTCGACCAGTAGTCTCCTAGTTTCAACCCAATTTTTAAGAGCTTCAAAACACCTTTTCCTTTCAAATAAAAATGATGGGGCTCAAGGGTAACCTCTTAACTAGCTTACAAAGAAAATTGAGCTACAAAAACCTTCCCAAGCGTCCTTGAGAAATTCCTCAAAGTTAATTTGTCTGGTTTGCTCAGTATTTTCAAATTTTCTCAAGCTTCCCGATCTCAAATAATTTTAGTAGCCCTAGGTTGGATTCCTAATTCACAGAGCTCTCTCTGGTCCAAAAATGACGAAAATAGCATGAGTGAATTGGGAGAGCTGATGTTGTAATTGAGCTGCTTGCTTATGATCTAAGCTGCTACCCAATCCAGCCAATCACCTTTGGCTACAAGACTCCTTGCTTCAATGTGGCTTCTCCTCTTTTCTTTTCATCCTAGCCACCCAAAATTAAATATTATTTCCCTTTAAATAATTATTTTAATTTAGAAATAATTATTTAATTTTAATTTAATATTTATTTTTGGTAAGTCAGTTAAGAGGTTACCCTTGAGCCCCATAACTTTTATTTGAAAGGAAAAGGTGTTTTAGAGCTCTGAAAAATCGAGTTGAAAATAGAAGACTGTTGGCCAAAGTCATTTGGAGGCTGCCTAGAGTGGCTGCTCACACCTGCACACCCAACTTGTCCACGCTTGTCACCAGCGCTCTACACCTGCACACCCTGTGCAGCACATGCCCCACACGCCAGCGCCATGCCCTGCCTACGTCGCACATGCCAGCGCCACGCCCTGCCCACGCTAGCACCTAACACCCCTTGCCCACCTACTGCCCACCAAAGGTGTCCACAGCCATTTTGGGTAATTTTGGACATTTTTGGACTCTAATTGATATTTTCTTGAATATTTGGCCTTAAAATCGGTACACATGAATTTTAACCTGATTTTTGGATATTTTTGGAAATTTTGAGAATTTTGCAAAATGGTCCCTAAAGGGGCGAAAATGATGAAAAGGTGAAAAATAAGCTTGATATGGATAATGTGGATGGAATTTAGTTAAATAATGTCTGTGAGGACTTCAAGGAGATGATCTAATGACTTGTAAATGATATTTCAGGTTAAGTTGAGGTTGGAAAAGCCTATAAGCCTCGAGGGACAAGCTCAGATTGTGAGTGACACTTGTTTTTTTAAAAGGATTCTATTTATAACGTTTAGCCAAGATTTCTTATGAACTATGAATTTAAGATGATTTGCTAAACGTTGAGCATGGTTACTGTCTATATTTGATTTTATGACATGAAAGGCACATTCTATCTATTTCCCCGAGTTTTATGAAGCATGTTAAATTGATGTTTACTATTGAAAAATGATTTGATTTTCCATGAAATGATTTATGATGAACTATTTGTGCAAGCACACTTGTTTTCTAAAATGTTCTTCTAAGGGACCCAATGCTGAAGGACGTTGAGAAGACATATGGGCAACCATGTAACATGGAGGAACGCAATGCTGAAAAACATTGAGAAGGCATTTGAGTATCCTAGGGACCCGGTATTGAAGGACATGGACAAGGTACTTGGGAAGCCCAAATAGCTCCTATGTGCATATAGTGAGGTACGACGCTATTATGTTGAGATTACTCCACATCAGCTAAGGATTTTTTACGTTGGGTGTGTTGAGATTACTCCGCCCCAACTAAGGTTTGTTTTTTACGTTGAGTGTGTTGAGCTTGCTCTGCCTCGTACTTTTGAATGCTAAGAGATGTTTAAGGAGTTTATAAATTGTATTTAATTGAATGGCTTTACTTATGTTTTCTACGTTGCTCAAGCATGATTTTTACGATTTAACTATGTTTTCCTTTAATGTTAAGCATGTTTTATCCCTAAAGTTGTGTTTCCAATGCTATGTCACTCACTAGGCATTCAACTCACGTTTTCCATGTTTTCTATTCTTTCTAGGTAACGAACGAGTTTCCAGTGCTTAGCCTACACAAGCCTCATCCTGCTAGAATTCCAAGCTTTCAAAGAATACTTTCCATCACTGTTGTGGTACGTGTAAATAATATGTATATGTAGCATGTAGACATAGCTCGTTAGTGGTTGGGAAGTGAGAGTAGATATTGTGTATATGGTCTCACTTTGGTTGTAATCGTGCTGGAGTGTCTGTTGGAGTAAACACGTATTATTATGTTGCTATTATTATGAGTCTAGTGGTTTTGAACGTTTTACGATTTAGGATTATACACCGTGGGCGGTTATGTTAAATTATGTTCAACAGGTTAGTTAGGTATAGATGGGCAGTGAGCTTCACAAGAGGGGTGAAGTTTACTGTCCTCACATCCTCTTCCAGGTTAAAGAGGGTAATCTGGGAGAGGGTGTGACAAGTTGGTATCAAAGCAAGAGTCTTGGGATTAGGATCGTGCATTGTAGTGTAGGAAGATGTATTGTTATCATATAATGATGTTATGTCATAATATAGGAAATATGCTACATCGTAGTAGGCGAGGTAGGCAAGCTGTGGCTGGAACTCTGGAAGCTACTGGGAGTCGAGGAGAAATGTCTGAGGGTGAATCAAGTCGTCCTCAAGTCGGAGTTAACGTTGAGGAACAGATCTTTACCAAAATTGCTGAAAGGTTGGCTGCAGGCATCGAATTAGTGCAGTTTGACCCTGAGAAGATTAGGGAGTCTGATATCCCTAATACAGCGTTCAGGATAAGGTATGGACATTATGAGTTTCTTGTGATGCCTTTTGGGTTAACTAATGCTCCAGCAGTGTTTATGGATCTCATAAATCGAGTATTTCACTCATACCTTGATCAGTTTGTTATTGTATTTATTGATGACATATTGGTGTACTCCAGAAGCAAAGAGAAGCATATTGAAGACCTCTGAATAGTATTGTAGACACTGCATAATCAGAAGCTATATGCCAAATTCAGTAAATGTGAGTTTTGGCTTAATCGTGCGGTATTTATCGGTCACGTAGTGTCAGCGAAGGGAGTAAGCGTGGATTCACAGAAGATAGAGGCTATAATTAAGTGGGACTAACCCATTACAGTGAATGAAGTTTGCAGTTTCTCAGGCTTAGCAAGTTATTACCGTCTATTTGTGGAAAGATTCTAAAAAATAGCACTTCCAGTAAGGAGTCTAATAAAAAAAAATGCTAAATTTGAATGGACTGATGAATGTGAATAGAGTTTCCAGGAGTTGAAAAAAAGACTCGTAACAACACTAATATTGACCTTACCTACTTCTGGTGTTGAATTTGAGATTTACTGCGATGCTTCATGACAAGGTTTAGGTTATATGCTTATGCAGGGAGGAAGGGTAGCTACATATGCATCGAGACAGTTAAAGAAGCATGAGTGCAACTACCCCACTCACGACTTAGAGTTAGCAACAGTTTTGTTAGCCTTAAAAATTTTGAGTATGGAGAGAAATGCCATATCTACACAGATCATAAGAGTTTAAAATACATTCTTAATTAGAAAAGAATTAAACTTGAGATAGAGGAGATGGGTGGAATTGATCATAGACTACGATTGTACGATAGAATACCACCCTGGAAAAGCTAATGTAGTGGTTGATGCATTAAGTAAAAAGTCAAGACAAGATAAGGCTTCACTTAATGCAATCGATTTGCCGCTGTTGAGGAAGCTAAGGAGTTCGAATGCTCTAATGTTAGTGGGCAAACAGGACGTTTATTAGCATATTTCTAGGTGAGACCCACATTGATGCATGAAATCGTTAAAGGCCAAATGAAGGATTCCATGCTTAAGAAACTAGCAGAGGAGGTGAATCTTGAGTAGAGGACGGATTATGTTGTAAGGAGTGGTAGGGCCCTACCGAAACATGGTAGATTATGTGTCCTTAATGATTTAGCCTTGAAAAATGCTATTCTGGAGGAAGCTCACAGTTCAGCATATGCGATGCATCTAGGAAGCACAAAGATGTATAGAACTTTGAAAGTATATTATTGGTGGTAAGGAATGAAGCGAGAAATTGCAAAATTCGTGGTTAAGTGCTTGATTTGTCAACAAGTTAAGCCTGAGAGACAGAGACCAGGGGGCTTCTGAACCCACTCCCTAAGCCCGAATGAAAGTGGGAGCATATCACTATGGATTTCTTATTCGGTATTCCTAAAACCTCGAGTGGTTATGATGTAATATGGGTAATCTGGGAGGGGGTGTGACAAGTCTACTTATTGTTGATTGATTATATCCATGGACATAGAAATATGTCTACAGTGCGAAGAGTGCAATTGTGGGTCTTTAGTGGAGTGACCCACTGTAAGTCCCGTACTTGTTATTGAGAGAAGGTAAGTAAGAAGAAATTATGGGGCAGACGAGTAAATAAAATTGGCCAAGTTGTGGGAGAGTAAAAATGGTTAAGTGTTGGTCATGTGATGGGTGACCATGCGTTGAGGGTATGTCTAAGCTTGACAAGAGTGGCCGTTGGTAGGCATGTGTTGAAGAAGGCAACTCGGCATAGAAGTTGATGTGAAGGAAGAAGGGTTGCGTTAATAGAAGTACGCGTTGAAGGGTATTAAGTGCTAGGAATTAGTTTTTCTATGCGTTGGAAAGGCCTATGTGTTGAAGAATGGTATGCGTGGGGCATAAAAAAAGGCCGAGAGGGCCATTCGATAATCGGCTATTCGGCGCTGGGCAATCAGTGGTATAGTAAGTTGAGACTATTCGTTGCCGAAGCCATGCGCGGAAGGTTGCGTTGGCTAATTCCAGAAGGAAGATGATGTTATAGCTAGTAAGTCGGTGATTTATATTGACATATAAAGGAGTGCATCAAATAATTAAGCCTTTTTGGACATATTTTCGAACTCGGATTAACTTCATTTCACAGACGAACAACGAGGAGAGGTAGAAGAAGGTGCTCATATCGAATTCAGGTAGAAATCAGATCGTTTTCATGATGATTTTGAAGCTAGAACCAGAAGCTTGATTGGTATTGATAAATTTGGACACCAATCGGTATTTGAAGGAGAGTGAACTGAGAACGTTGAAGCTAAAACTAAAATTTTGAGGTTAGTAAGTTGAGTCAATTCTTAAGAACTTCCATGAAGGATGTTTAAGCTAAATCTGAGCAAAAATGTGTTAATCTCTAGGAGGAAGTAAGCAAAGTTGAACTGCTAAGCAAATCAAAACAGCCGAAGTTATTTGGGAATAATTCTCAAACGAAGACGAATCATGGTCTGAAATATTGAGGTAAGCTAGGAAACTCACTACTTTACAAGATTGTAGAAGAAGGGAACTTCTGATTTTGGCTGTAATATGGTTTTTAGCAGGGTAAAGGAAGAGTTTTGAAGGGAAGAAAGGAAAACCGTGATATCAAGTGTCGCTAGACAGCAGTATCGCTAAGGAGCTGGAGAGTGAGCAGCGGAACGAGTGTCGCTGATAAACGCAAAGAACTCTGTGTCTCACAACTCTCGCTGAAGTCTCGCTAGGTATCGCTCTTGAAGGTGATATCGCTAGTGTAGTTCACTCCGGTTTCGCTAATGCAGTACCCAGTAGTGTGAATTTCGCTGGTAGTCTCGCTAGTGACATAGAGTATCGCTAGTTATTAATATACATACGTAATGATTATGAAAAAGGAGTTCAAAAGAAACCTAATGTGAGAAATGTGTTTTTACAAGGCAAGAAGAGCTCGGAAAAGCATATAATCTGTTCGGGGCCTAAGACAAATCGTGAGTGACTTTCTAATTTATCCAACGATTATCTTTAATATTGCACAAGTGAAAATAAGGATAATATATGAACTCCTGTATGTGTGTTATCTAAATGCAAACCACGGCCGAAGGACCATGTGTGAAGGCCTATGGAGATATGATATATGATACACAGTGCTGAGGGACCATGAGTGAAGGCACTAGTGAAATTGATTGAGATTGTTTCCAATGTCGAAGGACCTTGTGAGAAGGCATATGGAAATCAGTACATGATGGCTCAGTGCTGAGGGACCATGAGTGAAGGCACTTGAGCAGTGAATTATTAATTAAACTCAGTGCTGAAGGACAATATGAGAAAACACTTCAAAGTTGAAACGCCGAGGGACGAAATGTGAAGGCATATGAATATATGAATAATAGGAATTGAATTATGAGGTTAGTAGCGTTGAGCTTTGCTCCGCCGCTTCTTAGAAAGATATTTATGCTATCTTGTTAAATGGCATGAGTGACCCAGTAATCTGCACTAATAAGATATATAGTAGTTTTATGATCAGCATTAACTCAAGGATTAAATTGTAATTGATAATTTAGTCACTCATTGGGCTTAAAGCTCACGCTTTCTTGTTTATTGTTGTTCGTTTCAGGTAGGGAGCGTGTCCAGGACGCCTAGCCTACAAAAGATTCTCGTCTGGGCTTACTTGGTTTTAGTTCTCTGGACTAGTTGTAAATACTCAGTCTAAGTACATATTTTGTCATATATGATCCTTGTGGCATAACGAGTGTGGGTTTTGTACTGTATGCTGAACAAATACACATTTACGATAAATTATGAGCTGAGAAACCTTATGTAAAACTTATGTTTACCTTATAATGTTTCACTAGCATAAAGTTTTGTACATTGGATCTGGTATATAATTGTGTTTCAAGATATAAGATGATGTGTATGTGAGTAGGTTGCACCTACTCCTAGGTTAGGAAGGTAATCTGGGAGGGGGTGTGACACCCACAATTAATGAATGTTGATTAATTTAATTAAAGAGTTTAATTAATTAATCTCGTATCATTGGAGCTTCTAATCGGTAGGCCATTAGGTCCCCTTGCTAGCTCATTAAGGGTAAAACAAGAAATATTTAGTTTTGGAAAAATTTGAATCGTTCAAATTATAAGGGTTTTGAAGTTAATTGTATACAATACAAATAATATAATGTATAGAGATACATTACAATATAAAGTTATTTTTGAATTAGATTCAAAATTAAACTATATTTTATGAGAGTATTAATGTTTGAATAAGATTCAAATATTAAATTAATATGAATAAGATTCGTATAATAAGGGAAATATATGCTAATTGTATACGATAGAATCAATATAATGTATATCGATACATTATATTAGAAAGTTAATTTTGAGTTAGATTCAAAATCAACTGTATAATATGAATGGGATTCATATTAAAACTATAGGTTAAAACATAATATGAATAAGATTCATATTTAAACTATAGGTTATGAGAGGGAAATACATTTGAATATGATTCAAATGTAATATTAATTAAATATATGATATTTAATTAATTTTTATTAATTAATTAGATTAATTAATTGATGGATAAATAAGCATGTAGCGGAAGTTAATTGATCAATTTTCACTCTAAGATGCTCAATTTAGAGGATTAAACATGCAATTAAGAAGAAAAACCAAAGTTTCAAGAACACTTACCCTTAAAGCTCCAAATTCTCCTTCAATTCTTGATGAATTTCAGCACCACTTGGTTGTAGACCACCACAATAATCTTTTCTGCTATTCTCTAAGCTTAGATTGGATGGTGGGATCCAAATTTATGGTGAACTTGAGAAAGAATGAAGGTTGGGAAGAAGATGAACAATGGATGGAATTTTGTTAAATTAACCCTTAATTTCATAAAATTCTTAACCATTTTTATGTCAAAATCATCTCTATTTATTAAAGAATAACATGCAATCCAATTGCATCAAAATTTAACAACACCAAATGGTTAATTTGTTGGTTAATTGTGAAGAAAACAACAAAGCTCCTAGCTTAGTTAGTGGGAAAATCCAATCTTCAAAAATTAATTTTAAAATCAATCTCCAATGAATTTCCAAAATTGAATTAAAATTGATTTTTAATTTCAAAAAATTATTAAATAATTAATTAAAAATAATTTAATATTTAATTAATTAAATATTATTTTAATATTATTTTAATATTAAATAATAAAATAATATTATTTTTTCCCCTTGTCCCGATTTTTCTAAAAAAAATCGATATGAATCCCTATTCATATGATTAATATTTAAATCATATTTAAATATTATAATTAACTCTATTTGTACGTTTAATTCATAATTAAACGTCGATATATTGTATATATCTGACTTTTATTTCTTAAGCCAAGATTTGAACAGTTCAAACTTATTCACCACATATTCTAAGATTTTAGTCCATTTATGAGCTAGTAGAGGGACCTAATGGACCTACAGATCATGAGCTCCAACGATTCGAGATTAACCGGCCAAACTCTTTAACCTAGTTAACCAACATTCGTTAACTAATGGGACATTCCACTAAAGCCCATAGCTGCACTCTCCTCACTATAGATATATTTGTGTCTATTTGATATAACTGTCATCGATAAGTCAATCCTTCACAGATTGTTCATAAGTTCAGCTAAGTCAAATACCGATTTACCTCTGAGTTACATCTTTTCTCCTTAAGTACCATTGTCCCTCTAATGAACAATTGATTTAGGATCTAATCACTAAATCCATTCTCTCTCGGGCTAGTGAGAGGATGGGGCCCTTTCTCAAATTCTGGGAACAACACTTAAGAGAACAACCTCTCTTCTATCCCTAAGTTGGGTAGGAGTGAATTCCGTCTTGCAAATTCTATGTCCCCAACTATCTACCCGGTCTTATCCCTGAAATGGGAGGAATGTTGAGTAGTGCTATTGAGCTTATAGGCAGATCAAGAGATAATTCTGAATAAACAGAAGTTCATAGATAGCTCAAGATTCAGATCAAGTTATCTAGGTCATCGATAAGTGAAATTAATCAGTGTTAATCATAAACAGTGTTAATACGTAACAATGATTATTTCAGAGTCAGTCTTACACAATTTCATTATGTAGAATACCTCCGCTCACATGTCTCTACATGAGCAAATCAGGGTTACTTCATTTATGACATTTTACAACATTTGTAACAATCATGAAGCAGGCTGTATTCAGTAGTGTCTCCAGGAAGAGGTACCCAACCTGATCCATGTACTATAGACTATTGAGGCTACTTACTCGAACTTGATCCTATTTATATCTCCACATAAAGTCCAAGTACTCATGATAGTAGCCAAGGGTTTGTAGTTTAATTGGATTTAGAGTTTAATAAATAATTAATTCACTTGAATAACTTCATATGTACTAAAATTCACCTATTTACAAAAACTACGAGTTTTAGGACATACAACCCAACATTAATATTAAATTAAATTAAATTAAATTTGATTTAATTTAACTTTAGTTAACTTTTAACTCCTAAGAGTTAAATGATGGTTAAAGGGAAGTTAATCATAATTAACTTCCCCCTCTCCATCATTTGATTATTCATATTCATAAGAAGTCTTTTTGGTATGATGGAATTGAATTCTCTCTCAATCTCTCAACACTCCAAAGTTTCAAAGAAAATATTTCTTTGCAAAAACTCTTCCCAATTTTTCAAAAGAGGTTCCCACAAACCTTTTCCTTGCCAGAGAATAGTAGGGAAGATCTTGGTGGCGGTGTCTTGTTCATGATTGAAGAGATCATGGAAACACTGAAGAATTGGAGATATTGAAGAAATCTTCAAAGGTATTTTATTTCTTCTTGAATTTCTTCACAATAAGACATGCTTAGTTAAAATATGTTTAAATTTCTCTGCATTTTCTGTAAATTCAAAATGTAAAGTAAACGTACATGCGTTCATGCGTTTCCGCATGGAATTGATTCCTTCACATAGTTGAATTTCACCCGGGTTCCAATATGATATATAAGGGTAGCAAGGAAACAAATAGGTCGGATTTGTGAGAAGAAGGGCACCAATTAGAGATACTTATTTTGTATAGAAGCACATATTTGACACTTAACATAGTTGTAGGTACGTTACAAGAATTTTTGTCTTTGCCGACGGTTTTTTCTACCAACACAATAAAAAATGTTAGTAGAGCTAATTTTGCCAACGCATTTTCAATGTGTGGGCACAACATTATTTCTGCCAACAAAAATATATGTGTGAGCAAAAGGTTGCATGGTCTTAGTAATAATTATTAGATTAGATTTCTGCCGACGTGTATTTTAATTTCTGCCCACGCAACGTGTGTGGATAGAAACTTTTAGTATCTGCCCACGTAAATTGTGTGGGTAGAAACCCCTTAAACCCACATTTTAGTTTTGCACACACTTTTTAAAACCCTACCCCCACTCTATTTTTTCTCACATTTTGTTTCCCTCCTCTTTTTTGGATTTCCTCACTTTATTTTCCCATTCTCAAGCTCTTCCTCTCAGTCTCCCTCACGATTTCCTCTTCCTCTCACCCTCACTCTCAAAATCGCTGACCACACCATCATCATGCTCATCCATCGCCATCGTCGCACTTGTAGAGATGCCCAATATTCGTGAGTTTTCTTTTGCCCCTTATTCTTGCAGATCAATTGTTCTTACATGCTTTTTCATCCTCTATTTTACTTCTGTTTTAATATGCATTCTTCACAACTTCATTGTCAATGTTCATCTTTGCGTTGTTAGAGTTCAATAGATTAGAATATTTTTCTTCAAATTTTGTTGTTCATTACTTTCTCATATTTCACACGAAGTTCTTCATGGAAAAGGGACAAAAACAAATTGAAGGAGGGAGGGGGGGGGGGGGGAAAAAGGGAAAAAAAGGAAATTTTTTTAAAAAAAAAAATTTAAAAAAAAAAAAAAAAAAAAAGGGGGGGGGGGGGGGGGGGGGAAATAGCGTTAACAAGGGACTTTTTTTTAATAAATATATTTTTAAAAAGAATTAAACACAAAAGATTTTGAGTGAAAAAAAAAAAGGAAAATGGAAGAGAATAAGGATTAA
Source organism: Citrullus colocynthis (assembly GCA_031780015.1). Lineage (NCBI taxonomy): Eukaryota > Viridiplantae > Streptophyta > Magnoliopsida > Cucurbitales > Cucurbitaceae > Citrullus > Citrullus colocynthis. Next base: position 175,067 of record QLSR01000086.1, read on the forward strand.
TGGATGACAAAATCTACACTCATTGTGAGAAAAAAAAAAAAAGAGAGAGAAATGGATTGTTCTTTCGGTTGTCAACATATGAAAGAAAAGGATAAACTAGAGTTAGATTCAACCACTTATTAAGACCATACGAAGCTTAAGATTTTTAAACTTTTTGTTTAATTCTCCTATGAACTACACAACACAAAAACAGAGAAAATTGTTTGCAAGATGGAAAAAAAAAAAATTTGTAGAGAAAATGTAAAAATAAGTTGAAGAATCCAATAATTCCTAAAAAAACAATCTAGATTTTGTAACAGAAGCAGTCTAGCAGAAGAAAAAGGAAAAGAAAAGAAAAGCAAAAAATGGTAGTGTTGATTTTACTGTTGTTTATGATTTTACTGCTGTCTCTTGAGTTTTATAACTACTCGTATTATATGTATAATAAGGAAGTGTGTAATCAAAATCTCTTATTTACGAAAGAGAACACATTTAGTAAGTAGTCAGCTTGTACTATTTGCCAAAGAGATGGTTCCCATGGCCAACTTTTATCTGAATTTTCATATATATTTTTTAGAACCATTCCATTTTAGTTCTAATAGCATTATTTTCTTTTTGTTTGTGTATGAAGAGAAAACCAGCAGAACTTTTCCAGTGTTTTTGGTTCGATGTATACTGTTGTAACCTTCCTTGGCATTGACAATTGTTCATCAATCCTATCGTATGTATCAATGGAGAGAACTGTGATGTACAGAGAAAAGTTGGCTGCGTCTTCTTTATGGGCTTATTCACTTGCACATGTACATATTCATCTTAACTTGTTCAATTATTTTGATCTTAATGGTTTAGCTTTTAGCTCAAATTAGAAGTTTACTTCCAATTGTAATATGTTGTGGCTATCCTGCAGTTATGGTAGCCAATTTATGCATTTAGTGCCTTTATTATATGTTAGGTTTGGTTGGAGAGTGAAAGTTGCACTTAAGCATTACTAGGTTATTTTGAGAATCAAGATGACTCATATGAACTATTTTGGTTGTTTTGGGAGTCAAATTGTCTTTTGTAAACCTTTTTTGTACTTCTTATGTTTGTTTGATAGTGAAAGTGTTATTTAGACACTTTTCATGTAGTTGTTGTGTCACACCCCCTCCCAGATTCCCTTCCTAACCTAGAAGTAGGTGCGACCTACGTACACTCGTCATCATATATCTTGAAACATAAATCAATACCAGATCAATTATACAAAGCCTTATGCTAGTGAAACATCATAAGTTAAACATAATTTCTAAATTCAGATTTCTCAACTCATAATTTATCATAACAGGTATTTGCTCTACACACTGTACAAAACCCACTCTCACTATACTACAAGGATCATGTATGACAAAAACATGTACATAAACTGAGTATTTGCAACTATTCCAGAGAACTAATGCAGAGTAAGCCCAGACGAGGATCTTCTGTACGTTAGGTGTCCCGGACACGCTCGCTACCAAAAATGAACAACAATAAACAAGAAAGCGTGAGCCTAAAGCCCAGTAAGTGACTAAGTTATCCAATTACAATTAAATCCTTAAATTAATATTGATCATAATAACTACTATATATTTTATATGTACAGATTCCTAGGTCACCTATGCCGTTTAACAATATAACATAAATATTTTTCCAAGAGGTAGCGGAGAAAAGCTCAACGCACTTAACCTCATGAACTAGTTCTCATTATTCATATATTCTCACGCTTTCACATTTCGTCCCTCGGTGTTTCAACTCTCAAGTGCTTTCTCCTGTTCTCCCTCAGCACTGAGTTCCATATCAATTCTCTGCTCATGTGCCTTCACTCGTGGTCCCTCAGCACCGAGCCATCATGTACTGGTTTTCCATATGCCTTCTGACAAGGTCCCTCGGCATTGGAATCCATCTCAATCAATTTCTCAAGTGCCTTCACCCATGATCCCTCAGTATTGTGTATCATATATCATATCCCCATAGGCCTTCACACATGGTCCTTCGGCCGTGGGTTGCATTTAGATAACACGCATATAGGAGTTCATATGACATACTAGTTTTCACTCGCACAATGTTAGAAATAATCCTTGGATGAAATAGAAAGTTACTCACGATTCGTCTTAAGCCCCGAGCGGATTATATGCATTTCCAAGCTCTTCTTGGCCTGTAAAACCCATTTCTCACATTAGGTTTTCTTTGAACTCCCTTTCCATAATCATTAAGTATGCATATACATATACCATTCTCACTCCATCACTTAGACTCTCTTTTTCCCAAATATTCATAACTAACGATACTTTATGTCACTAGCAAGACTACCAGCGAAATCACACCACTGGGTACTGCACTAGCGAAACTAGAGTGAACTAGACTAGCGAGATTACCTTAAGGAGCGATACCCAGCGAGACTTCAACGAGAGTTGTGAGACGCAAAGCTTTTTGTGTTTATCAGCGACACTCGCTCCGCTGCTCACTCTCCAGCTCCTTACCGATACCACTGTCTTAACGACACTTGATACCACTGCTTCCTTCCTTCCTTTCTAACTCCTTCTTTATCCTGCTAAAAAAAACCATATTACAGCCACAATCAGAACTTCCTCTCTTCTACAATCTTGTAGAGTAGTGAGTTTTCTAACTTACCTCAAAATTTCAAACCATTACTTGTCTTCGTTTGAGAACTATTCCCAAATGACTTCAACTGCCTTGAATTATCTAGCAATTCAACTCCGATTACTTCCTCCTAGAAATAATCCCCTTCTAGATTTCCTTCCTAACCTAGAAGTAGGTGCGACCTACACACACTCGTCATCATATATCTTGAAACACAATTCAATACCAGATCAATTGTACAAAGCTTTATTCTAGTGAAACATCATAAGTTAAACATAAGTTTTAAAATCAGATTTCTCAACTCATAATTTATCATAACAAGTATTTGTTTAGCATACAGTACAAAACCCACTCTCGTTATGCCACAAGGATCATGTATGACAAAACATGTACATAGACTGAGTATTTACAACTATCCCAGAGAACTAATGCTGAGTAAGCCCAAACGAGGATCTTCTGTAGGCTAAGCGTCCCGGACACGCTCGCTACCTGTAACGAACAATAATAAACAAGAAAGTGTGAGCCTAAAGCCTAGTGAGTGACTAAGTTATCTAATTATGATTTAATCCTTGAGTTAATGCTGATCATAAAAACTACTATATATCTTATTAATACAGATTCCTGGGTCACTCATGCCATTTAACAATATAACATAAATATCTTTCCAAGAAGCAGCGAAGCAAAGCTCAACGCTATTAACCTCATAATTCAATTCCTATTATTCATATATTCACACGCCTTCACATTTCGTCCCTAAGCGTTTCAACTCTCAAGCACTTTCTCATATTGTCCCTCAGCACTGAGTTCCATATTAATCCACTGCTTAAGTGCCTTCACACATGGTCCCTCAGCACCGAGCCATCATGTACTTTCCATATGCCTTCTCACAAGGTCCTTCGGCATTGGAATCCATCTTAATCAATTTCTCAAGTGCCTTCACTCATGGTCCCTCGGCACTCAGTTTCATATGTCATATCCTCATAGGCCTTCACACATGGTCCTTCGGTCGTGGGTTGCATTTAGATAACACGCATACAGGAGTTCATATATTATACTCGTTTTCATGTAACACGCATACAGGAGTTCATATAAAATACTCGTTTTCACTTGCACAATGTTAGAAATAATCCTTGGATAAATTAGAAAGTCACTCACGATTTGTCTTAGGCCCCAAGCAGATTATATGCTTTTCCGAGCTCTTCTAGGCCTGTAAAAACACATTTCTCACATTAGGTTTCCTTTGAGCTCCTTTTTCATAATCATTAAGTATGCATATTCATAACTAGCGATACTCTATGTCATTAGCGAGACTACCAGCGAAATTCACACTACTGGGTACTGCACTAGCGAAACCAGAGTGAACTAGACTAGCGATATTACCTTAAGAAGCGATACCCAGCGAGACTTCAGCGAGAGTTGTGAGACGCAAAGCTCTTTGCGTTATCAGCGACACTCGTTCCGCTTCTCACTCTCCAGCTCCTTAGCGATACCACTGTCTAATGACACCTGATATCACGGTTTCCTTCCTTCCCTTCTAACTCTTTCTTTATCCTACTAAAAACCATATTACAGCCAAAATCAGAACTTCCCTTCTTCTACAATCTTGTAAAGTAGTGAGTTTCCTAGCTTACCTCAATATTTCAGACCATGACTCGTCTTCGTTTGAGAATTATTCCCAAATAACTTCGGCTTCCTTGAATTGTCTAGCAGTTCAACTTCGCTTACTTCCTCCTAGAGATTAACACATTTTTGCTCGGATTTAGCTTAAACATCCTTCATGGAAGTTGCTAAGAATTAAATCAACTTACTAACCTCAAAATTTCAGTCCTAGCTTCAACTTCCTCAGCTCACTCTCCTTTAAATACCGATTGGTGTCCAGATTTATCAGCAACAATCAAGCTTTTGGTTCTAGCTTCAAAGTCACCATGAAAATGATCTGGTTTCTACTTGAATTCAATATAAGCACCTTCTTCCACCTCTCCTCGTTGTTCGTTTGCGAAATGGAGTCAATCTGAGTTCGAAAATATGTCCAAAAGGGTTTTATTATTCGATGCACTCATTTATATGTCAATATGAATCACCGACTTACCGGCTCTAACATCATCTTCCTCTTGAATTAGCCAATGCAACGTTCCGCACATGGCTTCGGCAACGCATAACTTCAACTTACCATGCTACTGATTGCCCAATGCCAAATAGCCGACTACCGTATAGCCCTCTCGACCACTTTTCTATGCCCGATGCATATCGTCCTTCAACGCATAGACCATCTCAATGCATAGCAATGCCAACTTCTAGCACATAGTAGCTTCAACGCATACTTCTACTAACGCCTATTGCACCCTTCTTCCTTCACATCTACTTCCACGCCGAGCTGCCTTCTTCAACGCATGCCTACTAGCGGCCACTCTTGTCAAACTTTAGACATACCCTCAACGCATGGTCATCCATCATATGACCAACACTTAACCAGTTTTGCTCTCACCCAACTTGGCCAATTTTCTTTACTCACCTGTCCCATAGTCTCCTCTTACTTACCTTCTTTCAATAACAAGTATGGGGCTTACAAGTTGTATTTCTAACACATGATTATGATCTGGAACATACTTCTTTAAAATTGAAATGTGAAATACGTTATGTATCCTGGACATTTCCATTGGTAGTGCTAGTCGATAGGCCACAGGTCCCACTCTTTCCAAGATTTCAAAGGGTCCTATATGCCTAGGGCTCAGCTTCCCTCTTTTCCCAAATCTTAGGATCCCTTTCCATGGTGGTAATTTTAAGAATACTTTATCACTGACCTCAAACTCAAGGTCCTTTCTCCTTTTATCTTCATAACTTTTCTGCCGGTCCCTGGCCGTTTTAAGGTTAGCTTTAATCAACTTCACTTTTTTTGTTATAGATTGCACAATTTCCGGCCCAATCAACTTCCTTTCACCCACTTCTCCCAGCACACTGGAGTTCTGCACGATCTACCATAGAGTGCTTCATATGGGGCCATTCCAATACTCGCTTGGTAGCTATTATTATAAGCAAATTCCATCAAAGACAGATGTTCGTCCTAGCTACCCTTAAACTGTAGTACACAGGCTCGTAACTTATCTTCTAAGGTCTGTATCTTCCTCTCTGACTATCCATCAGTTTAAGGATGAAAGGTAGTACTAAATTGCAACTTGGTTCCTAGTGCCTTCTACAAACTTCTTTGGAACTTAGAAGTAAATCTAGGGTCTCTATCAGATATTATAGTTACTGGCACACCATACTGACTCACAATTCTGTCCACATAAAACTGTGCTAATTTGTCTAGGGTAAATATTGTCTTAACTGGTAGAAATCGTGCCGTCTTAATCAGTCGGTCTACTATTACCCATACACCGTCCATACCTGCTGTTGTTCTCGGTAATCCAAATAGAAAATCCATAGTTGTATGTTCCCATTTCCACTCAGGAACGAGAAGCGGATGTAGCAATCCTGCTGGCTTTTGACGTTCGGGTTTGACCTGTTGGCAGATTAAACACTTGGCCACATACTCAGTTATCTTCTTTTTCATACCCGGCCACTAATAAAATCTCCGCAGTGTTCTATTCATCTTGGTACTACCAGGATGCATAGCGTATGTCGAACTATGTGCCTTCTCCAAGATTAACTGTTTAGTTTCTTCATTCTTTGGCACACAAGTTCTACCTTGCTTCAAAAGCACACCATCAGACCTGAGCTCATAATCTGATCTCCGTTGTGCTCTTACTTCTTCCATCAACTTCTTCATTTCAAAATCTTCTGATTGTTTCCTTGTCACCTCATCCACAAGTTTAGGTCTCAACTGAAACTGTGCTAGTAAAGCTTCTGTTCTGGTTACACTCAAGCTAGCTGCATTATCTTTAAATTCTTGTAATACTACCACTCTGATTGCATTCACTCTCCCGGCTACACTTCTTCTTTTCCTGCTTAACGTGTTAGCTACAACATTTGCTCTTTCTGGATGATAATTTATGGTACAGTCATAATCTTTGATCAATTCTAACCACCTTCTTTGTCTCATGTTGAGTTCTTTCTGATCAAAGATGTATTTCAAACTTTTATGATCCGTATAGATATGGCACTTCCAAACTTTTATCAATAACTCATTTCCAAATCTTCCATAAAATCATATAATATCAATAGCAAGCTTTTCAATAAACTCATTTTCAAATAACCAGCATGCTCTAATGCTTTTTAAATATAAACGCATGATATACACGTTGAAAACCCATGAATGCATAATCAAATTCCAAAACCATTGCTATTAAACAAAGAGAACGCATTCATATTTTGAAAACGTTGGTGTTCCTCACAGAGCTTAATAATCGCTTAAGGCAAATTCCCTTTCCTTCTTTCTAATTCTCTTTCCCGAGCTTCTTGGATGCAAGGTTTGAAAGTCTAAAATGCAAGGTAACTATTTTTCTCTTCTGATAGCTTGGTTGGACGCAACCGTGCACCTTGAACATAAAGCTGATCCCTTAAACGCAAGGTACAACCTTTCAATAAACTCTTCTGGCTTCATCCCTTGGACGCAAGGTTCTATCTTAAATGCAGAGTTGATCTTGAATGCAACGTTCACCTTGAACGCAGAGTTTATCTTCAACTAAAAGCTGATATCTTAAACACAAAACAACTTGTTGAATCATAAGGTAGCTAGGTTATTAAGAACACCTTATCTCTTGGCTACAGACTTCCACTACGGATGCAAGGATTCCTCTTTTCTACCTACTCTCTCCTTTCTCTCCAGAACTAAGACTTAATGATCATCCCCTGCTCTTTTTCCCTCAAGATCCTATTTATAGTTTTGGGATGAAGGTTTTTGTCATCCAACTTCTCCTCTCTTTTTGCCACTTGTTTGCCACCTGTCACGTAGCATGACACATCCGACATGCAACTCGACACCTACTCTTTATAAAGTGTTAAGTTTAAATGAAACCACGTAACCTTTATAAACTTATCTTATGCGTTTGACTTGTTCCGAGATACGAACCATGCATACAACTTAGTACCCCTATGCAGTCATCTAATTCTCTTTTTAAGGTTTAGCTACAAGCCCTTCTCTTGAGTGATAACCATCCAACTATGCTTGTTATTCTGTTAACCAAAATCATCTCAAGATCTTCCTTCATACGTTTGTTCTTCATGCATTTATCTCTTCTTTGTTATGTGTCCATGACCTTCCTTCCATCCTTAAGGATCCCTTGATTGTCCCTCTATGCGTTCTTCTCCGGCTTCCTTACTTAGACTTACTTCTCAACCTTATAAATTATCCAAGACTCAACAAAATCTTCCTTGATTGGAGTCATGCCTTTACCTTAAATTACAATAACATATCTTCTTGATTTCACCTTATGCATTTTATCCTTCTTTCCAAGACTTAGATTTCCTTACAATGCACCACTACTCCACTTTAGTCCTCCTGCTCATACGTCCTACTTAAGCCAAGCTTACATTCCCTTCCTTTATAAAACCTTCTATGCGTTCACCTTTTTTTCCCCGAGCTCTCGGGTTTCCTTACAATACTTCAACACTTACCCATTTTTTGTCCACAATGGTTACCTTTATCATGCGTTTCCTTAGTCTTGACCATGTGTCCAACATGGTTTCTTACTAAATATGCATCCAACTCAATCTAACTCCCGACTATGCTTTTTAACTCTTTCCATCACTTGATGAGATTTCCTTTCTTTCCTTAGATCATATTTCCAAGCTTAGAAACATAGTTGCGTTCTTCTTGTCTAGTTATTCTACTTAGAATATTTCTTAACTTTAAGAATTACTTCAATTCTAAGATCCGAAAATCACTCAACGCAACCTTCCAATCCAAACCTTCTAACCCAAACTTATCTACAGCTTACTCTTAACCCGATACTTAGCACAAACCTCTCTTGGCTTACTTCTTTTCTTTATAAGCTCTTAAATGCATAGGTTCAAGAAGTAGGATGTCACATAGGTTCGAGAAGTAGGGTGTTAAAATAAAGCAGTACAAGCATAATATGGTAAATATCATGGATAAAATTTAGCCCTTAGCATCGATTCCTCGGTCCCTTTTTGTTCTTTTCTCTAGCTCGATTTTGCATAACAATCCTTTGCCTTTTCTTACCATTGCGGCAATATATCATACCTTTGCTAATGAACTTGCTCCCTACTGGCGCACATGGTTCAACAGCTAGACTTGCCTTTTAAGTCTTATTCTTACCTTGTTGGCAACACACGACTCAACAAGTACATATTGTCTCCAAGTTGTACCCTTACCCTTTTTCTCTTTTTAACCTTAGCCTTTACATCGTATTCCTGACTACTCAGTTGGCACACACAGCTCAGCTAAATTAACTATCCCCTAAGTGCATGTAGACTTACCTCTGAGGCTTAGAAACTAGACCCGTCGGTCCTCTGACCATCCTACAAGAGGTACTTCTCACAGGCTCAGGAACTAGGTTCCGGTAACCCCCTGACCATTCTGTGAGGTTTATCTCCGACACAGCCTCAGAAACTAGATCCTCAAATCCACTGACTATCCTGTGAGGATTTAATTTCCTCTACCAATTATTAACACATCCATGCTCATAACATATATATCAATGCTTTCTCATGGTTCTTCAGCATTGAGTTCGTCACCTACAACTTTTAAGGGTACAAGCATGACTTAACATACATATATTTAATCATAACTCTATATAATTCTGCTTGAGTATTAAATATTCTGAATATCTATAATCCTTGAATGTAAGCCCTAACTTGTAAGACATGCTTAGTCTTAGGAGAAGGCAAGCTAGGAAGAAGTCATGTGTTATGCGTTGTAAAAAGGAATGGTGACCCAGAGTGAAGGAGCAAAAACTGTTAAGTGTTGGCCAAAGCTATGCGTTGGTAACGTTGAAGAGTTGTTATATTTTGATAGGGCTACTATGCATTGAAGGTTGTTACCATGCGTTGGTAAGGCTACTTTGTGTTAGAGAGTTGCTGTATGTGATGGACTGTAGCTATGCGTTGAAGGTTGTTGTCATGCGTTGGAGGCAGTTATGTGTGGATTGTTGCTGTAGGCGTGGAGGTAGCATGCGTTGAGCTGAAGCCATGCGTTGGTGAGGTTGTGTGAAGAAGCATGCGTTGGACGATGCTAGCCTAGCCGGCGTTAGAAGCAGCATTATGTGGGTATGCATTCAAGGTTGTGATGCGTCCAAGCTTGTTAAGCACTTGAGCCAACCGAGTATGCTAAAGGAGGTTGCATTATTTTAATAAATGGAAATTAAATTGTTTAAACAAAGGGAGAAAGTGGAGGTTAAGTCGACAACCTATATACAGGAGTGAGCTAAGTGTTTAATCATTTTAAACATATTTCAGAACTCAAGTCGGTTCCATTTGGCAGTCGAGCAACGAGGAAAGGTAGAAGAAGGTGTGCATATCAAATTCGAGTAGAATTTTGATCGTTTTCATGGTGTAACTAAAGTTGGAACAGGAAGTTTGTTTGCAATCGTGAAATCTGAGCATGGTTTGGTGTTTGGAGAAGAGCGAGCTGAGGAAGTCGAAGTTAGGGCTGAAATTTTAAGGTTAATAAGTTAACTCAATTTCTAACCATTTCTATGAAGGATGTTTGAGCTAAATGCGAAGGAAAAAATGTAAAATTGTAGGTGGAAGTAACTGTTACTGATTTTCTAGGAAATTGGGAGCAACTTGGTGTTATTTAGAAATATCTCTCAAACGGTGAAGAATTATGCTTTGAAATTTTGAGGTAAGTTAGAGAACCTATTTCTTTACAAGTTTGTAGAAGGGAAGAAGTTCTGAATTTGTCTAGAAATACGACTTTTATCAGGTGGAAGTTTGGAATAAGAGGAAAATAGGAAACTATGGCTGTTTGGTGTCGCTAGAACTGCAGTATCGCTGAGAAGTTGGAGAGTGAGTAGCGAGACGAGTGTCGCTGGTAGTACAGAGAGCTATGCGTCTCACAAATCTCGCTGAGGGTCGTTAGGAATTGCTACTCAAGGTGAATCTCGCTAGTCTCGCTTACTGTAGTCTCGCTAGTACTGCATATTTGTAGCCCAATCTCGCTAGTAGTCTCTCTGGTTATTTATAATCTCGCTCATTATGAGTTGTTTGGGAGAAGTAAGTCTCGATGATGAAGCATGTTTGGAGTCTAATTATGCAAACTTAATGATTATGGAAAGAAATTCTATGGAAGTCTAACACGAGAAATGTGGATTTACAGGCCAAGAAGAGCTAGGAAAGGTGTACAATCCACTCAAAGCCTAGGACAAGTCTTGAGTGAATCTCTATCTAAAACTGTTTAGCTCTAACATAGTTTCTTGATAATATTTGTTGATAAATACTTACATGATCGAATTATATGAACCTTAAGTGTGTTCCATGTGTGGTATAATGAGTTGTTTCGATATATATTTATATATACAGACTGAGCAAAAGTATGTGAATAATAAGGATAAGACGGATGGAAGTATGTGAACTTATGATTAATATTGTGATGTGGGAGCGGACTCAAGTATGTGACTATGTACGTGTTATGTGTTATATGGTGGTAAGGCTTAAGAAAAGTATGAAATTTATAATTATGTGAGTAAATGGAAGCATATGAGCTTATATTTAGTGTTGTGATGTATGAAAGGTCACAGGAGTATGATTAAGTATGTGATATATGACGGTAAGACTAAAGGAAGCATATGAGCATATGAAATGAGATTTATGACGATGAGACTAAAGGTAGCGTGTGAGCATATGAAAAGTGGTGTGATGTATGAGATATTACAAACTTATGATTTTATGTTATATTGTATTCTTATTTGAATGGCTCCCAATGCTGAGGTACGAAGAGAAGGTATGTGGGATATTTATGTATGTAATTAGCTTCATGCTAATATTGTTCTGTTTATCATGAAATGATTTATAAAGAACTGTTTATGCAAAGCATATTTGCTCTATAATGTTTTCTAAGGGACCCAATGCTGAGGGACGATGTGAAGGCATGTGGGCAATCTTGTATTTGAAATCTCAGTGCTGAGAGATGTAGACAAGGCACTTGAGTATCCTGGGGATCTAGTACTGAGGGTCTGGGAGAAGGTACTTGGGTAGCCCATGAGCAAATTGTGATTTAGTGATGTTGAGGTGTTATGAGTACTCCACACAGCTAAGGAATATCAACGTTGGGTGCGTTGAGCTTCGCTCCGCCTCAACTAGGAAAGGAGATTTAAAGAAGACGGTTTGTGAATAATGTTTCCATAGATAATCAGATGTGGTTAAATTATGATCTGATGTACGCTAGTGATGGATATGGCTGGATTTTATATTTTCATACACTGTTGAGGAAAATTTTAATTAGTCACTCACTGGGCGTTTAAGCTCACATTTTCCTTGTTTTTCTGTTTTTCTAGGTAGCGAGCGAGTTCGGGATGCTTAGCCTACAAAAGATACTCGTCTGGGCCTGTTTCAGAATCTAGAATTTGGATAATTGTAAATCCTGAATCTATTCAAATGTTGTACATATTGTAAGGGTTGAGAGAGTTATGTATAGTTGTTGTTGAAAATATTAAACCTTTTGGGTGTTGGGATAGTTATAACAGCTTAACCCTAGTGTGGTTTTGTTAATAGATTGTCTAATATTTGTTTATCAGGTTAAATTCTAAGATCTTAAGGTTTCTTTGATGTAAGCTTTAGAGGTATTGGTGTTGGTTATTTCACATTCACTTCCGGGCTAGGAGGGTATTCGGGAAGGGGTGTGACATTGAGGCCATATCGATCATGCTTTCCAAGTATTTATCATATTCATAATTCATGTGTCTAACGCTAACCTTAGCATAAAAAATATAGAGGTTAGTCATTCACCTTTCCTCGAGAACTTTAGTACACAAATCCCTTGTATCCTTGCTCGTTACTTTTCGTGCACATAACAAGGGTTCTGGCTTTTGAAACTTGCTCACAGACAGCCTTGCGGACAGCTAAATAACTCAACAAACGCCAGAAATACAACAGATGGATGCTTGGCCAACCCTCTGAAACGCATAGCTATTACTTAAATGCTTGAACAGCTCATCATAAATGCATAGATCTCCTTCATGGACGCATAACAACATTTTTTGTCACAATACAAGACTCTTTTGGGCACAAGACAACTCCTTGGACAACAAGACAACTTCTTTGGACACCCAACTCACCTCATGAACGCATGGTCCTACCCTTGGACCCAAGGCAGCCTCTCTTTGCCCCTCAGATGGCTTGACAAACTCATGGTGACTTCCTCTGCCTTGCCGACAGAGTTCCTCTCCCTTGTTGACGAAGTTTCCTTCCCTCTCTCTACTTCCTCCTCATTTCAACTTAAGGTGGTGCTCCTTTCCTCAGAAACTCAAGTCTTATTTATAGGGGTTGGATGACAAGTCTTGTCATCCAATCCTTTCCTCCAAGTTTGACATATAACTCAACACATGTCTCCATCATGCCCTACCTTTGCATGCAATGCGACACCTCCTACTTATGACGTGTTTAACTAAAAATCTACCATCTCCTACTTCCTTGGATGCATCCTTGGCTATCCTCGAGCCTCACCTATGCGTTCAACCTTGCTCAAGACACCACCATGCGTTTTTCTTGTCTAATACACACCTCATGCGTTTCATCTTATCCTCCATATGTGTCCTACATGAGTTTCCTCAATATATGTGTCCTATTTTTGCCTAAACCTTTAACAATGTGTTTCACCTAGCTAGCTTCTCACTATCATGCATCCAAGCTTCCTTTTCCTTAGCTAATTCATCACATAACTTCAATTTGAGTCCCTTTAGACATACCTATGCGTCCATGATATCTTTCCCGAGGTTATGCATCACATTTTTCCTCCTATGCATTTTACCTTTGTTTCCAAAATAAATCATCCAAGACATAGCCATTTTCCTCCAACACTTAGTCAGATTCTCCCTTGACTTCCTATCATGCGTTTTAGCAAGGTCCTATGCGTTTTTCCCTCTCCAAAATGTGTGTATCAACCCTCAACTATGCTTCCAACACTTCCTTCTTTAAAACTTAGAAAATTCTCCTCCTTCCTAGCGTATGCGTTTATGGCTTTCTTCCTAAGCATACTTAAAGAATTTTTAACACACAAGCCTTTTGTCGTCCAACACTAAGAAAAATCATCTACCGTGGATCTCACACAAGCCTCTTGTCGTCCAATAATTAGAGTGCTTTGCATCCTGTTTTTTTTTCCTGCATGTTTTCTAACTCCATCACAATATGTTTAAGTCTAGAAACTAATATCTGGATTATTTTCTCTAAAAAAATAATCCTTTATTTTGACTCGATTTGGTTTTCTTGGCCTTCAGCACTTATTTTTTTCGTAATTGCCTGAAAACCACTAACAAACACATGAAATCTAATAAAAACATTCCTGAATTAAGAGTACTAAAAGCACTTTTTGAGTGCTTTCCACCACCTCAAACTTAGAAATTTGCTAGTCTCAAGCAAAGAAAAAAAAAATAAAATATAGGGGAATTAAAAGATAAGTGTGCTAGTGACTCATGTGTCACACCCGATAGCCCGAGATGGAGCGTGAGAACAGCAGACACCGTTACAACTAAGATGGGCAAAAATAATACTAACTCATAAAACATGAATAGTTATTAATACAACTGTGTTAACAAATCTGTTTACAAAAAACATGTTTCTAGTTCCACTTTTAGACTGCTGTCTATGGCTAAGTACACATAAGTTCTCAGAAAACCTTGACTTTGAAGATCAACGAAAACTTGACTGCTACCTAAAAAGAAAAACATAAGAAAGGATAAGCTTCAACAAAGCCCAGTGAGTGTCGAGCAAACAAGGGTTCAACCAACCCTTTACGTATTATAATAATAATCATAATACTCATAAAATAAATCAAGCGCAAGTAATTTTATAGTTAAATCGAGCTAATACTCAAACCTCCCCTATAGGGTTAATCTCAGAAACGACTTTTTTCGCAAGCACCTCGACACAACAAATCCTCTGATTACTCCCGCTGGCCAACCCGACTCAGCTAATCTCATTAAATATGTGTACAACTGTTCACTGCAGTTTCCCAATATTTCCCCTATGTGCACATAGCCTTACCTTCGAGGATCAGGGACTAGACCTGTCGATCCCCTGACTATCCTCTCAAGTACTTTTCGCAGGATCAGGAACTAGGCTCCGGTGACCCCTTGACTATCCCACGAGGAAAATCCATACTACAGGCTCAGAAACTAGGTCCTGACCTTCTGACTATCCTGTGCAGTAGCGAATCCCGATCTCAATCACGACCGTCATCATCAATGTCTTCTCCCAGTACTTCCGCATTGGAAACCTCAATCTGTCCGTCGATGCCTTTGTAATATTTCCTCAGCATCGGAATTAGTACACAATATGCAAATACTATATACCCAAATAGTCTGATATGCATATTTTATCCAAGTAGCTCGATAGATATATTCCATAAATCCCATATGCTCAATTATGCATATATTCCATAAATCCAATAAACTCGTTATACATATATTCCATAATCCAATAAGCTCGATATATATATAAAAGATTAATCCAAGAAGCTCGATAAATATATAACGATTATCCTAGTATGCTTACAACATCATGCTAATAAACTTGATAAATTATTCGAGATCTCACCATAGCACAATACAATAATCATACTTATCAAATAAAACTCACAACGTTCTATTATTTATTATAATATAATTACGTTCCCTCACGAAAGAAAATCAACCACTCACAGTAATGTAACGAAAAATTGATTGGCACACGCTTGAGATTCCCGAGCTCCTCAAAAGAAATCTTCAAAACAAATTTTCTCCGACTCTTTTTCCTTTCTCTCTTTCCTTCTCTCTTTTCTTTCTCTCTCTCTTTTCTGTCTCTCTTCCTTCTCCTCTTTCCGTCTCTTTTTTCTTTCCTCTTCTTTCTCCTTCTCTCTTTTCTTTTCTTCCTCTCCTTAGGTACTATCGGCAGAAAGATGGGATGAGAATTCCCTTCACCAATGGTCTTTATTTATAGCCAAAACTTTAGCCAACTCTTTAGCCAAATTTTTGACATCTCAATTCCAAGTGTTCAATTGCATGCTTTCTTCTTTATGCATCTTAACACCTCAAACTTGCATGGAAAACTCAACATGCAGCTCAACACCTTACTCAAAGAAAGAAGAAAATTGCATTATGCAATTTTTCCCGTAAAGTTCTACCGGTTCAAGTTTTTCCTGTAAAGTTCTACTGGTTCACTTTTCCGATCTAGTTTTCCTGGTAAGTTTCGGCGGTTCAGCAACACTTTTTAATGTATTTTTCCCGTAAAGTTCTGGCAGTTCACCTTTCTGCCCTTGCTTCCTGGTAAGTCTCGCCAGTTCAATCCTGGTAACTTTGACCGGTTTAACTTCCCGAAAATAGTTTCTAGGTAAGTTTCTTCTTCCCGATAACCTCTGCTTCCCGGCAGTTGACTTCTCGTAAAGTTCTTTTGACTTTTCCCGTTGACTTTTCCTAGTAAGTTGACTTTCTCTATAAAGAACCGTTGACTTTTCTCGTAAAGTTAACTTTTCCCGAAACTTCAAATTTCTCTGGAAAGCTTCCTGCTGACCTCCAGTGACTCTTTCCATCCTTTTAATTGCCCAACTTTTTCCCAAAATGTCCAAATTACTTTACGGGAAAAGTGGCAGAATGTAATTTTCTTCTTTCTAGCCGAAATTCTGGTGTTAAGCGGTGAAATTTTGGAGTTTTATGCTTTTATTTGAGTGAGGTCTTGAGCTGCATGTTGAGTTTTCCATACAAATTTGAGATGTTAAGATGCATGAAGAAGAAAGCATGCAATTGAACACTTGGAATTGAGATGTCAAAAATTTGGCTAAAGAGTTGGCTGAAGTTTTTGGCTATAAATAAAGGCCATTGGTGAAGGGAATTCTCATCCCATCTTTCTGCTGAGAGTACCCAAGGAGAGAAAGAAAAGAAAAAAGAGAAGGAGAAAGAAGAGGAAAGAAAAAAGAGATGGAAAGAGAGAGAAGGAAGAGAGATGGAAAAGAGAGAGAGAAGAAAGAGGAAAGACTCTTCTCTTTCGAGCTATTTGTCTCCGGTTGTCATCTGGAAAAGACTCTACTGTCACTTAAGAATTCTTCCCAGAATTTCAACAACCTTTTCAGCTTCTAAGTCTGCCCTTTTATAGATGCTGCGTTGCAATCGCTGGCAAATTTGCATGATTAGAGGTTGAATTGTTGCCTTGCTTCTTTCTCGCATAATCGAGCGATTTACGGATCGATTCATATCCACCACTTTAGCCGCAGATCAAGCACATCAGTCCCCCGACAATCTTAAGATTCCGTTTGATTTTTCGCTACCTTGCATTTTTTATTGATAATGCATTCATAGGTTGCTTCTGTTCCTGCATCAAAGCATGCGTTTTAGGTTCAAATAGCTTCAAAACATTTATCTTCGTCAATTCACAAGAGTAAAACACATAGGGAGATTTATCAATGAAATTTAACCCAATCTACCGCATGATTCTCCATTTAAACTCTATTTTCTAAAAGAAAGACAATAATAGCTTGTATTTCTACAAGTTATCACACCCCCAAATTTAGAAAAATGTTTATCCTCAAGCATAACTTCTATCTCAATCAACCCTACAATTTTCTTAACGCATTGACTAGTCTCTCAGTATGCTATACTCAATTAACTACCCGTCAGTTACATTACTTTTCTATCTCTACATTCTTTTCTTTGAAATAGGTCTAATTTGAGTGTGGTAAGCTTTCTTCTCAACCGTCTTTACTTATTTTTCACAAAATTTTCGCTTCTTTTGTTAACTATGAGTCAGAAAGACGAAGATATAAAGTTCCCTTCTTCTTTCATTTGTCTTATTGTTTATTCATTAGGTGACAATGCGTCGAGTAGGTGTTGGTTTGTTTATTGGATTTCTATTTTCGATTCATTTTCATAGCGTGTTGCACAAAAATAGATATTATCATTTTCCATACAAAGATGCGTCGAGAATTACTCAAATATGATCATGATTAAGCAAGTTTTCCTATAAGAAGCGCAAGTATAAACTCTTATAGGTTTCCTGGTGAGTCCAGGGTCGAACGCAGGGATTTGTAATAACTAGGCGTTGAGAATATATGCATGACTATGCGGTGAATTATACAAGTAATATGTGCAAGATTGTAAGTATCTAAAACTATACATAAAGAATGAATAAAATTTCCTATGACTAACAATGAGGTGGATGTGGCGATGGTTAGTCAAATGTCCTTAGCGTCAGATAGCATGTGTGAGAATGAATGGAACCATGCGATAAAGGTAGAGTTAACGCGGGAGCTAGTTGTTACTTAGGCCTATCTAAGTACAAGTACATACCTACAAACTGAGTTTGTGAATCCATCTATTGATGTTTCGACGCCACATTAATCTTATCTCTAAGACGCATCATGAGTTTGCATTGGCGAAAGATGAACTACATCTCTGCACTTCATCTAGTCTTGATAAATGCTAAAGATTAACCATCTACTCTCTCAAGCTAGACAGTCGTGCTTACTACATTTGTTTGTCAAACAAAGTTATGCAAGCTAATGATATGCATTCATTAGGATGTAACATACTTCATATTGCTCAAGAGAAACTAACTCTAACATCTAGCTCATTTAGCATTCAATCAACATGGTGTAAGATATTTAATATGGAAATAAATGGAAGATAGTCGTCAATCAAACTTACATTAAGTAAATAAGCCATTCTCTCGAATGTCATTAACAAAACATAAGTGAAAAGGAGGGAAATGGAAAATAAACAGAAATGGAAGACGTCAAGCTGCCACTGGCAACTTCTTGCTTCATGGAGGCTTGAAATGGTTGCTATCTGGTACATAAAATCCATAGGGTGAAGGTTCTCACTCATTGGGAGACGATTCTGAAAATTCTCAGAATCCTTCTCTCAGAAGAGCTCGAAATGGAGGCTGGTTATGGTGGAGGAGTTGTGCAGAGCTTTCGCCTCTTGAACTCGTTCCCCTTTTTCTCTGAAGCTTTGGGCTATTTATAGGCGTTGAAAAATTGAGGCTCATTATGGCTTGACACCTTTGCATTAAATTCCCTACCCCGCTGCGTAGATTTTTTACATTGTAGGTACATTGATTCTGCTATGATCTGATAACGTGTTATCCTTTTTCATAATGACCTGACAGCTTTTGCCCAGGCGTCCGTATTTACTTTTCTCTTCTCAACGCATGGTCTCGGACGCATAGTTTCGACGCATGGGTTTTCATTTGTTCTCGCAGCAGCTTCGTCTCTAGTCCTTGGGTTATTTGTGCTTCTTTTCTTAATCCTGTGTTGGGAACAGAAAAGCTCATAATTTTTCAGGTATTTTGTTTTATAAATAGTGCCAACGCATGGTGATACATTTTACATAATTCAACTACCAAAATCATGCGTTTAGCTCTAAAGTTACTCTAATTAATTCAAATAGTTACTATAATAACTTGTATTTCTACAAGTTATCAGTAGGGTTACCCACCTTCGTTCTGACATACCAACTATGAGACGCATGGAGGCGGCCAACTATGAGCAGGTGTCCATCTCGACTAAACTCTTATCTAAGTTTGGTTTCCTCACTAGACATTGGAGTTTGTTATTTTATTTTATGCGTCGTTGATTAGGATTACCCACCTTCGTTTTGCATACCAACTATGGGGTGCATGGAGGCGGCCAACTACGAGCCGATGTCGTTTTCAGCTAAACCTTAACATGATAATTGTATTAGTCTTGCCAGTGGAGTTTGCATTTCTGAGGTTTTTTTATTTTTTATTTATATCTATATATATGTATATATATATATATGAAATAAATAGGTTCCTCATATTACAATCTTTGACAGTTCGAACCTCTCCCACCCCCAAATTTTGAGAGTAGCAAGGTCCTCATTGCTTAAATTGTAAACAAAGATTATGTTGAAAAATTTCGTAAAAGAGGTTTGAATTGGCAGCTTGCACACACGCAAAGTAGGTTTGCATTTCTAAGAAATAGTATGAAGAGGCATGGAAAGTTATCTAACTTAGAGTATACAAAGAGTGTAAGCACGATTATCATCATAGTGACTAACTTACCAATTCAAAGATAAAAGCTAAGATCAATGAATTGTACTAAAAAAGAAACTAAAACCAAGGAGAGATGCAATGAGTGAAATAGACAGTCAATTTGGCGAAGAAGTATTCATTCTATTACTTTCGTCCCAAAAATGCATATAATTGGAGTTAGAAGATAATTATGTAGAACGCTACAAAGAAGATACAACTCTAACTACACCCCTAAATTTAACTATCTGGCATGTTTTCGTCAGGTCTGCACTGCTGCTCAGGTGCAGGACGTTGCGACATTGGGAAGACAAGCAAATGTTGTAGGCGTTCTGGAATGTTAGGGGGTGGACTTCCGGTCGAATTGAAAACAGTTGATGGATGTAATTCAAAGTAAAGTGAAACTGCTCCGTTTGCCGGCATGCTAGCATGTTCATCGAATGCATCTGTAAGCACTGGCTTATAATACTAAGTGTTAGGAGGATGCAAGTGAAATTGTGGCTATGCATTGTAGAGGAAAAGTAGCCGAGAGTGGAAGAAACGTACTTGACTTACCATGCGTTGGTAAGGTTGCCATGCGTTGAGCGTGGATGATTGAGTTGTAAGTGTTGAAGGTAGGAGGTGTTGAGGACGCCATGCGTTGAGGGTGGATAACTGTTGAGGGCATTGATGGTAGGCTGCGTTCGGGTGCCTTGCATTGAAGTAAGAGAAAATTGAGTGCCTTGCGTTGAATTAAGAAAGGGAACTGTCACACTCTACTTTTAAAAATCGATGAGTTGAAGAGCCTATAAAGAAAAGAAGTAAGAGGTCATGTTGGACGCATGGTCAGGACTAAGGTAACGCATGCTAAAGGTGGACGTATAGGAAGTAATCCAAGAGCTTGAAGGAAAGAAGTGAAACGCATAGGGGGTAATTATGAAGAAGATGTAAGCAGTGGCGAAGGAAGGACGCATAAGTAAAAAGGAATAAAGTTATGTCGTGGAATATTGTAAAGAGATCCAAATCTCGGAAAGGAAGGATAAATGCATAAGGAGGAACCGAGGAAAGAATACTAGAGCAAACTGAGTAACACATAGACTACTATCGAGGAATGTTCTCGAGTGTTGGATAAAGTAGAAGGTTGAGAAGTAAGCTTAAAGACTGGAGCAGGAGGTGGACGCATACTAATTTATCATAAGAGATATTTTAGTACAAGGAAAAGGTTAAATGAATAACCTTGGATTACAAGCCCAAGAACGCATAGAGGAATAATCAAGGAATCCTCAAGGATAGAAGGAAGATCATGGACGCAGAACAAAGTGGAGGTGAACGCAAAAACGCATAAAGGGTGGTTTTGAGTTGGATTTGGTTAACAAGGGTAAATCACATCGTCAGATGTGCGATCACACAAGAGAAGGATTTGTAGTTAACACTTGACATAAGGGAAGAAAAGTTGGACGCATAAGATAAGCTTATAGAGGCTAGGTGGCTTCATATAGACTTGACACCTTATAAGTAGAAGGTGTTAAGTATTGCATGCAAGGTGACGCTTGGATAAATACATGGTTGGTTAAGTATGCAACGAGACATGTGGAAACAAGTGGCAAAAAGAGAGGAGAAGTAGTATGACAAGCCCTTTATTCCAAAGCTATAAATAGGACCTTGAGGGAAAAGGAGCGACTGATGATGCTGAAGTAAGAATTCTTGAGAGAAAGGGGAGAGAGAAGGCAGAAAGGAGGAATCCATGTGTCCGTAGTAGAAGTCTGCGACCAAGAGAGAAGATATTCTTGACAACTTAGCTATCTTGTGTTAAAGAAGTTGTCTTGCATCTAAGGGGTCAGCCTTGCGTTCAAGATGAATGATGCCTTCAAGGTGAACCTTGTGTCCAAGAGAGGTTGACACATCCAAAAGAGAAGTAAAGAAGAGTTAGGTCTGCACCTCGCGTTAGCTATCAACCTTGCGTTCAAGGGCCGGGTTGCGTCCAACTGAGTTGATAGAGGAATATAAAGTCTTGCATTCCAGGGTTAGAACACTACGTCCGAGAAATTCGGGAAAGAGGAAATAGTGAAAAGGAGGAGGAACTATTCTTGATGTGAGTAACATTAACGTTCTTCTTCAAAATATGATTTCATGAGTTTTCGATGAGTAAGTGCATGTGTTTTATTTGAAAAACATTTGAGTATGCTGGTTATTTGCTATATGCTTTATAAAACGCATGCTGATTGGTAATATGTGATTTCATGATTTTACTTAAAAGCATGATGTTGATATTGAAGCTTTGAACTTGAGTTTACTGGAAGCATGCTGTTTTGACATTATATGATTTTATTTGGAAACGGTTAACTTATGAGTTTATGATATGATGTTTCCAAAACATAATTGGTGTATTTATAAAACTTTAAAAAGGGGCACCCAAGGCTCAGGGACTTGGAAAAGGCCAAGAGGTAGCCGGGATATGAATATAGAAAAACGTACCCAATGCTGAGGGACTCGTAGAAGGCAAATGGGTAACCTGTATATGGAAATGGGACCCCAATGCTCAGGGACTTGGAGAAGGCATTGCGGGTGGCCTAAATTATAATATCTATGTGCACATAGAGAAATATATGACGCTGATGTGTTGAGATTACTCCACACAGCTAGGGGTAATCGACGTCGAGTAGCGTAGAGCTTGGCTCCACTTCAACTAAAGGAAATTTTTAAGAATGAATTGATTTTATGTACAACTATTCTGGAATGAATTTATGTGATTTGATTAAGTTGATGGAAAGTATGATTTTACAGAAATGATGTTTGAACTATGTTTTACGTAGATTATGGAACGTGTAATTTGACTAAATTATCGAGAAATATGTTTTGCAGTAATGATGATTTAAATCCATGTATCATGATTATGGTATATGATAATTTTAACATGCTT
Source organism: Citrullus colocynthis (assembly GCA_031780015.1). Lineage (NCBI taxonomy): Eukaryota > Viridiplantae > Streptophyta > Magnoliopsida > Cucurbitales > Cucurbitaceae > Citrullus > Citrullus colocynthis. The sequence continues at coordinate 197,637 of QLSR01000086.1, forward strand.
GTTTCTGAAGTAAAGATAGTTTTACAAAAACTGTTACTCACTGAGCTGTTAGCTCACCCTTTCATATGTTTTCCATTTTTTTTTCAGGTAGCATGACAGTTCCCGTTGCCGGTCGAAGTCGAGGTTTGTCAAGAGTTAATGGTATCACCAGTCCTAGGAAGTGTAGTTTAATGGATATAAAGGAAGTTCGACAGCGGAAGTCGATGACTGCTGTCTTCATGCTCCGTCTCAGGCTACAAGAGGGTAGTTCGGGATGGGGTGTGACAGGAACCCTGGGCGCTAGCCTGCCTAAGAGGATTAAGTCGGTAGTATATGTATAGGTAAATGGATTAAATATTTAATCATTTTTAGACACTTTTGAGAGCTTAAGTCGGTTCCATTTTTCAGACAAACTACAAGGGAAGATAAAAGAAGGTGTTCTGGTGGAATTTGGGCGGAAATCTACTCGCTTTGGTGTTGAAAACTAAGCTGGAACAGAAGGTTGTTTATGGTCGCACAGACTGGACGGTGTCTGATCTTTGGAGTAGAACGAATCGAGGAGATCGAATCTAAGGCTAAAATTTTAAGGTCAATAAGTTAACAAAATTCTTAACAATTTTTGTGAAGGATGGTAAAGCCGAAATTGAAGTTAATTATGTGAAATTTTAGGTGGAAGCAACGGTTACAGAATTGTTTTGCATTCTAGAGCAATACGGAGTAATTTTGGAATAGCTGGAGAATGAAGGGGAGTTAAGCCTTGAAATTTTGAGGTCATCTATGAAATTCAATTCTTTACAAGTTTGTAGAAGGGAAGAAATCTTAGTTTGGGCAGGAAATGTGTTTTTAGCAGGGGTGAATAAGATGAACCGAAGTTGCAGCAGTCAGCTTTGCTAAGGAGGAAAGTAGGCTAGAAACATTTGTGCTGCAGAGGGCTCGTAGTGCACACAAATTCTTTTTGAAATCAAGGTATAAAAGAAAGGTTAAGGAGTAGCTTTGTAGCAATAGCATTAGTGTTTAAAGCCTGAGAATGAATCAATGGAAACTTAGCCGCAAGATGGAATTTAAAGACATTGTGCATATGTTTAGTTGTTATTTATGTTAAAGTGAATGGAAAAGAAGAATAATAAGGAAAAATGTTTATTTCAGGCCAAAAGAAGATAGAAAAGGCGTATAGTCCACTCAAGGCTTAGAAAGAGAGTGAGTGACACCTTTCTTTCTTTGAAAATGACTTTATTGAAAATGTTCAGTTCAGTGTTCTTATGAGATATGACTTTGAGATGAATTGTTTTCTTGAAAAGTATGATGTTTGATTATATTGTTCACAAGGCATGTTTTATCTGTTTTCTAAAAGATGTTGAAAGGCATGTTGTGAAATGTTGTTTATCGTGAAATATCTAATTTTTCATGAAAGATTTTCATGTGAACTGTTAATGTAAAATACTGGCTTCTAAAATATTTTAGAGGAGGCTCAATGCTAAAGGACGTGAGAAGGCATGCGAGTTTCCCCAGGACCCAGTACAGAAGGACATGTAGAAGGCACTTGGGCAACCCGCGATATTCCTATGTGCATGCAGAGGTTGGTATTGTTGGTGCGTTGAGTTTTGCTCCACATCGAGCCATTATTTCGATGATGTTGGTGTGTTGAGTTTTGCTCCACATCGAGCCATGGTTTTCGACATTGGGTGCGTTGAGTTTTGCTCCGCCTCAACTAAGGGAAAATTTTTAAGAACGAACTGAATTCGTGTACGACCATTCTGGCATGAACGTATGTGATTTGATTACGTTGTTGGAAATTATGATTTTACAAAAATGATGATTTGAATCATGTTTTACGTATATTGTGTTATAATGATTGTAACATGCCTGTTTCCGAACAAAGATGATTTTACAAAATTAGTCACTCACGAGGCTTTTAGCTCACGCTTTCCATGTTTTCTTTTCCTCTCAAGTAGCGAGGACATTCCCGGTGCTTAGCCTACTCCAACTCGCGTTGCTTAAGCTTAGAGATATCAAGAAATAGACACATTTGAGTTGTTGTACGTGTATATAACCTTGTATAGGTGGCATATAAACCTAGTTACATACTAGTTGGGATGTGAGACGAGTTATTGTACACAGATATTGTGGATATGTTGAAAGTTTAATTGTAAGAACATAGGTCTTTATGGTTCTAGCTTTGTAAGCGAATATGTATGTTATAGTTTCACAAGCTATTCAGGTACAAATGGACAGTGAAAATCACAGAAGGTGTCACACCCCCTCCTAGATTCCTTTCCTAACCTAGAAGTAGGTGCGACCTACACACACACTCATCATCATATATCTTGAAACATAAATCAATACCAGATCAATTATACAAAGCTTTACGCTAGTGAAACATCATAAGTTAAACATAATTTTCTAAATTCAGATTTCTCAACTCATAATTTATCATAACAGGTATTTGTTCAGCATACAGTACAAAACCCACTCTCTTTATACCACAAGGATCATGTATGACAAAACATGTACATAAACTGAGTATTTACAACTATCCCAGAGAACTAATGCAGAGTAGGCCCAGACAAGGATCTTCTGTAGGCTAGACGTCCCGGACACGCTCGCTACCTGAAACGAACAACAATAAATAAGAAAGTGTGAGCCTAAAGCCCAGTGAGTGACTAAGTTATCTAATTATAATTAATCCTTGAGTTAATACTGATCATAATAACTACTATATATTTTATTAGTACGGATTCCTGGGTAATTCATGCCATTTAACAATAGAACATAAATATCTTTCCAAGAGGTGGCGGAGCAAAGCTCAACACTATTAACCTTATAATTCAATTCCTATTATTCATATATTCACACGCCTTCACATTTCGTCCCTCGGCGTTTCAACTCTCAAGTGCTTTCTCATATTGTCCCTCAGCAACTGAGTTCCATATTAATCCACTGCTCAAGTGCCTTCACTCGTGGTCCCTCAGCACCGAGCCATCATGTACTGGTTTTCCATATGCCTTCTCACAAGGTCCTTCGACATTGGAATCCATCTAAATCAATTTCTTAAGTGCCTTCACCCATGGTTCCTCAGCACTGTGTATCATATATCATATCCCCATAGGCCTTCACACATGGTCCTTCGGCCGTGGGTTGCATTTAGATAACACGCATACTGGAGTTCATATAATATACTCATTTTCACTTGCACAATGTTAGAAATAATCCTTGGATGAAATAGAAAGTCACTCACGATTTGTCTTAGGCCCCAAGCGAATTATATGCTTTTCCGAGCTCTTCTTGGCCTATAGAAAGACATTTCTCACATTAGATTTTCTTTGAACTCCTTTTCCATAATCATTAAGTATGCATATTCATATACCATTCTCACTCTATCACCGAGACTCTCTTTTTCCAAAATATTCATAACTAGCGATACTCTATGTCACTAGCAAAACTACCAGCGAAATTCACACTACTGGGTACTGCACTAGCGAAACCAGAGTGACGTAAACTAGCGAGATTACCTTAAGGAGCGATACCCAGCGAGACTTTCGTGAGAATTGTGAGACACAAAGCTCTTTGCATTTATCAGCGACACTCATTCTGCTGCTCACTCTCCACCTTCTTAGTGATATCACTGTCTTAACGACACCTAATACCCTGTTTCCTTCCTTCCTTTCTAACTCCTTCTTTATCCTACTAAAAACCATACTAAGCCAAAATCAGAACTTCTCTTCTTCTACAATCTTGTAAAGTAGTGAGTGTCCTAGCTTACCTCAAAATTTCAGACCATAACTTGTCTTCATTTGAGAACTATTCCCAAATGACTTCGCCTGCCTTGAATTGTCTAGCAATTCAACTTCGATTACTTCATCCTAGAGATTAACACATTTTCGCTCGGATTTAGCTTAAACATCCTTCATGGAAGTTGCTAAGAATTAAATCAACTTACTATCCTCAAAGTTTCAGTCCTAGCTTCAACTTCCTCAGCTTACTATCCTTCAAATACTGATTGGTGCCAGATTTATCAGCAACAATCAAGCTTCTGGTTCCAGCTTCAAAGTCACCATGAAAATGATCTGGTTTCTACTTGAATTCGATATAAACACCTTCTTCCACCTCTCCTCGTTGTTCCTCTGCGAAATGCAATCAATCTAAGTTCGAAAATATGTCCAAAAGGGTTTAATTATTCGATGCATTCATTTATATGTCAATATAAATAACCGATTTACCAGCTCTACCATCATCTTCCTTCTTGAATTAGCCAACGCAACCTTCCTCGCATGGCTTCGGCAACGCATAGCCTCAACTTACCATGCCACTAATTGCCCAACGCCTAATAGCCGACTACCGCATGGCCTTCTCTGCCCCTTTTCTATGCACCAACGCATACCATCCTTCAACGCATAGGTCATCTCAACGCATAACAATGCCAACTTCTAGCACATAGTAGCCTTCAACGCATACTTCTACTAACGCCCATTGCACCCCTCCTTCTTTCACATCTACTTCTATGCCGAGCTGCCCTTTTCAATGCATGCCTACCAGGGGCAACGCTTGTCAAGCTTTAGACATACCTTCAACGCATAATCACCCATCACTTGGGCTACACTTAGCCATTTTTGCTCTCACACAACTCGGCCAATTTTCTTTGCTCAATACCTGTCCCATAGTTTCTTCTTACTTACCTTCTCTCAATGACAAGTATGGGGTTTACATTTACCACCTCCTTACAAAGATTTCGTCCCTGAAATCAGCAATGGTCGATTCCTAAACAAATAAATGTGGATATTGTTTCATCATTTGCTCCTTTGATTCCCATGTTGCTTCTTCTATCTCATGATTTCTCCATAAAACTTTAACCAATGGAATTACTTTAGTTCTCAGCACCTGTTTCTTTTCATCTAATATCTGCACAGGTTTCTCTTCATAACTCAAATCTTCATGAAGCTCCACTGGTTGTATTTCTAACACATGATTAGGATTTGGAACATACTTCCTTAAAACTGAAATGTGGAATACGTTATGTATCCTGGACATTTCCATTGGTAATGCTAGTTGATAGGCCACGGGTCCCACCCTTTCCAAGATTTAAAAGGGTCCTATATACCTAGGGCTCAGCTTTCCTCTTTTCCCAAATCTTAGGATCCCTTTCCATGGTGATAATTTTAAGAATACTTTATCACCGACCTCAAATTCAAGGTCCTTCCTCCCTTTATCTTCATAACTTTTCTGTCGATCCCTGGCCGCTTTAAGGTTAGCTTTAATCAACTCCACTTTTTCTGTTGTAGATTGCACAATTTTCAGCCCAACCAACTTCCTTTCACCCGTTTCTCCCCAGCACACCGGAGTTCTGCACGGTCTACCATAGAGTGCTTCGTATGGTGCCATTTCAATACTCGCTTGGTAGCTATTATTATAAGCAAATTCCATGAAAGACAAATATTCGTCCCAGCTACCCTTAAACTGTAGTACACAGGCTCGTAACATATCTTCTAAGGTCTGTATCGTCCTTTCTGACTGTCCATCAGTTTGAGGATGAAAGGCAGTACTAAATTGCAACTTGGTTCCTAGCGCCTTCTATAAACTTCCCCAAAACTTAGAAGTAAATCTAGGGTCTCTATCAGATACTACAGTTACTGGTACATCATACTGACTCACAATTCTGTCCGCATAAAGCTGTGCTAATTTGTCCAGGGTAAATGTTGTCTTAACTGGTAGAAACAGCGCTGTCTTGGTTAGTCGGTCTACTATTACCTATACACCGTTCGTACCTGTGTTGTTCTCGGTAATCCAAATAGAAAGTCCATAGTAATATGTCCCATTTCCACTCAGGAACGAGAAGCGGATGTAGCAATCCTACTGGCCTTTGACGTTCGGGTTTGACCTGTTGGCAAATTAAACACTTGACCACATACTCAACTATCTCCTTTTTCATACCCGACCACCAATAGAATCTCTGCAGTGTTCTATACATCTTGGTACTACCAGGATGCATAGCGTATGCCGAACTATGTGCCTCCTCCAAGATTAACTGTTTAATTTCTTCATTCTTTGGCACACAAGTTCTAACTTGCTTCAAAAGCACACCATGAGGCCTGAGCTCATAATCTGATCTCCGTTATGCTCTTACTTCTTCCATCAACTTCTTCATTTCAAGATATTCTGATTGTTTTCTTATCACCTCATCCACAAGTTTAGGTCTCAACTAAAACTATGCTAGTAAAGCTCCTGTTCTAGTTACACTCAAGCTAGCTGCATTATCTTTAAATTCTTGTAATACCACCGCTCTGATTACATTCATTCTCCCGGCTACACTTTTGCTTTTCCTGCTTAACGCGTCAACTACAACATTTGCCCTTCCTGGATGATAATTTATGGTACAGTCATAATCTTTGATCAATTCTAACCACTTCCTTTGCCTCATGTTGAGTTCTTTCTGAACAAATAATGCCGCCATATCTTTAGTGCCAACACACCGCTGCCAGTTCCAGGTCGTGGGTAGGGTAGTTAACCTCATGTGGCCTCAACTGCCTAGAGGTATAGGCTATAAGTCTACCTTCCTACATCAGTACACAACCTAACCCCAGATGAGAGGCATCACAATACACTTCGAACTCCTGTCCCGTCTCTAGAAGTGCCAAAATAGGTGTCATCACCAATCTTGTCTTTAGCTCTCGAAAACTTCGTTCACATTCCTCATTCCAGTCAAATTTAGTATTTTTCTTTGTCAAGTGGGTCAGTAACAATGTATCTTAGAAAATCCCTGCACAAAACGCCGAAAATATCTTGTGAGTCCGCGAAAACTACGAACCTCCGATACAGTCTTTGGCTGCTCCCACTTGGTAATTGCTTGAGTCTTCTAAGGATCTACACATACTCCTGCAGCTGAAACAATATGCCCAAGGAACATTACTTGTTTCAATCAGAACTCACATTTGCTAAACTTCGCATATAATTTCTTTTCTCTCAGAACCGGCAAGACGGTTCTAAGATGCTCCACATGTTCACTTCTGCTTCCAGAGTACACCAGGATGTCATCAATAAACACAATTACAAACTGGTCCAGATAAGGGTGGAAAATCATGTTCATTAAGTCCATAAAAACTGCTAGGGCATTTGTCAGACCAAAAGGCATCACGAGAAATTCGTAATGTCCGTATCTCATTCTAAAAGTTGTTTTTGGTATATCTGTCTCCCTGACCTTCAACTGATGATATCCAGATCTTAGGTCTATCTTTGAGAACACCGATGCCCCTCTAAGTTGATCAAACAAATCATCAATACGAGGCAAAGGATATTTGTTGCGCACAGTTACCTTATTCAATTGACGATAATCAATGCACAGTCTTAGAGTACCATCCTTTTTCTTCACGAACAACACCGGTGCACCCCATAGTGCTTGACCTACGTCCATTCCCCCGATTGAGCATGGCAAGGTAAAGCTCCCTGGATCCTTCAACTTTGCAGGTATATTGTAACACCCCTATCCTAGAAATCTTCTTTACCTAGGGAGTGAGTGTTAAAACTATTCTTCGTCCTGCTAACACTGTTATATATATCAGATTCTGCTGGCATTAAACTTAGCTTATACAATAGTTATACAGAGGTCTACTAACAAGATAACACTATGAGTAAGATTAATGAGGCTATGTGTAATATTTACAAGTATGCCTAATATGTCTCAATATGTTACACAAAATAAGTATAATATCTACATAGGGTTGGGGTTTACAAGTTCCCAAGTACAAAATCCTGATTAGGCCCAAACGAGTCTTGATGGTAGGCTCGCTACCTGGAAAAACATCAAAGAAACGAGAATTTATGAACTACAATGCTCAGTGAGTGACTATTTAAAATATAAACTCAAAAAAGCATAACTACAATCACTAGTATAATCTGCTTAGTCACGCACTATAAACTTGCAACTAACTGTGATCACACAATTGAGTTTCTTTTCAATAATCCTTAGTTGAGGCGGAGCGAACTCAGCGCGCCCAACGTCGATAAACCTTGGCTGTGTGAAGTAATCTCAACACACCAACGTCAAATGCCTTTTATTATGCACATATGATTGTTTGATCTCGAGCTGCCCGTATACCTTCTCATGTCTTTCGGTACTAGGGTCCCAGTGGATACTCAATCACCTTCTTTATGTCCTTCAGTGAGAACTTCATAGAAATACTAGGGCTGCCCAGATGCCTTCTCAAAGTCCTTCAGCATTGGGTCCCATTTCAATCTTTCTAAGGTACTGACATGCACTTCATATTAATCACAAATTAAACATAAATCATGGAATCTCAAAGTTCGCTAGCTTAGTAAGACTTAGGAACATCAACTAACACGCTTTCAAGCTTTATTTTACATATAAGATATGTTCTGGATTCATACATATGGGTACACCCCAAATCATGCTTCACAGATAATACTGAGCATATAGAAAATGGTAATTAAGCAAGCTTATCTTAAACCATAATGTCACTCACAACTTATTCTTAGCTCCGAGCGGGTTATATGCTTTCCGTAGCTCCTCTTGGCCTGTAAACACACCTTTTTCGTGTTAGACATTTCTAATCTTCCTCTCTATATTCACTATATTTGCTTAAACATCTCAAACATGTGTTTTATCACTAGTCCCTCTCTTGTTTACAACTTTTCATAATGAGCGAGATCCATAAGTATCAGCGAGATTATTAGTGAAACCTACTTACAACCATGCGGCACTAGCGAGACTAGGTTTAGCGAGACTAGCGAGATTACCTTAAAGAGCAACACCCAGCGAGACTTTAGCAAGAGTTGTGAGACGCAAAGCCCTTTACATTACCAGCGACACTCGTTCCGCTGCTCTTTAGTGATACCACTGTCTTAACGGCACCTGATGGCCATTGCTTTCTTCTTCCCCTTCTAACTCTTTCTTTAACCTGCTAAAAATCGTATTCCAGCCAAATTTAGAACTTCCTTCCTTCTACAAACTTGTAAAGGAGTCAATTTTTCTAACTTACCTCAAAATTTCAGACCATAACTCTTCTTCGTTTGAGAACTATTCTAAAATGACTCCGCCTGCTCCGAATCATCTAGCAGTTCAATTTCTATTACTTCCTCCTAGAATTTAACATATTTTTGCTCAAATTCAACTTAAACACCCTTCATGATAGTTGCTAAGAATTGAGTTAACTTTCTAACTTTAAAATTTCAGCCTTAACTTCAACTTCCTCAGCTCACTCTTCTTCAAATACCGAACGATGTTCAGATTTCTCGACAACAAACAAGCTTCTGGTTCTGGCTTCAATTTCACCATGAAAATGATCTAAATTCTACTTAAATTCGATATAAACACCTTCTTCCACTTCTCCTCATTGTTTGTCTGCCAAATGGAATCAATCTGAGCTCAAAAATATGTCTAAAGTGTTCAATTATTCGGTGCACTCACTTATATATATAGACCCCTACTCACCAGCACTGTTATCACCTTCCTACTTAGGTTGGCCAACGCAAACCTTCCGCACATGGTTTCAGCAACGCACAGCCTCAACTTGCACGCTACTAATTGCCCAGTGTCCCATCGTCGGATAGCCAACTAACGCATGGTCCTCTCGGCCACTTTTCTATGCACCAACACATACCAACCTTCAACACATAATCGCTTCTCAAACGCATAGCAGTATCACTTAGTGATTGATAACCACATGTTCATACTCTGCACCACAACCAAAAGCTCTCGGTCAGTGCATTGGATTTCTCCAACGCATAATACACTTCGATGCGAGGTAACTCATTTCAGGTACATTATTCTGAACTGGTTGATTTGTTGTTGGAGAGTTTAGAGGTTGCAAGTTTCCTTGCGTCCCCTGATCTTGCGTTACTGTGGGATTAGTTCTCCCACTTCTCAATGTCACAGCTTGACATTGCTCTTTTTCATTCCCTCTTGGAACTTCAGTCGTCCTCGGTAATGCTCCTTGTGCTCGATTTTTTAGCTCACCTGCAATTTGACCCATCTGTACTTCCAGGTTCCTAATTTCAGTGGCTTAGCTCTGAAGCATTGCATCATTTCTATTTATATATTCTTTTAACAAAGATTCGATGGAAGAAGACGATGATGATTGAGGCGCTTGCTGATTTCTTTGTGACTGATGATGCTGGCCTTGATTACCCTCGTTGAAACCAGGTTTCCTCTCTGTGGCTGCTGCTCAGCCCCCTGTGTTTGTTACTGATTTCCATCCCATCTGAAGTTGGGGTGGTTCCTCCAACCCGGGTTGTACATTTTACCGTATAAGTTATTTTGAACATAACAGATTGACTAGTCGCTTGAATCGGGTCTAAGCTTCGCTTAGAGTCTCTGAGTCCTTCTGCTCAAAGGTGACGATATCTCGCCTCTTCCTTGCGTTTACGGTCAGAGGCAAGTATTTCTGCATGAACTTTTCTACCATCTGCTCCCAAGTGGTAATCTCACCTGGTTCAAACGAGTATGCCCATTGTCTTGCCTCATCTCTGAGACAAAATGGGAATAACGATAGCCAGATCCAATCCTACGGCACTCCCGCTATGGAGAATGTGTTACATATCTCCAAGAAGCTCTTTAACTGTGCATGCGGGTCTTCCAGTGTACCCCCAAATTGCCCTCCGGTTTGCAACATCTGCAGCATCACAGGTTTCATTTGGAACCCTTCAAAGGTCGAGCGTAATGTTCCTGGCGAGAAATCGTACAAATTAGGTGACATATACTCCCGCATAGGCCGATTTCTGTCATGTGCCAACAGAATTGGGTTTGTATGTTGTTCTGCATTTGCGTTTTCCCGAACTCCGCCTTGAGTAGTGCTTCGTGGTTCGGCCATATTCTTTTCTGTATTACAATTGGTCCTTCTTTCTCGATTCTGCCTTGTCCTTCTTCTAAAAGTCCTCTTAATCTTAGGGTCAATATCAAGTGCTGGGCTGCTCCCATCACTCATATATTGTTTGGAGCTTCTGGCAGTGGAAAAACTCATAATACTCCCTTGGCTGAGGAATTCCTATAACAAAAATAAACCAAGAAAACGAATCAATACAAAAGTCCCCAGCAACGGCGCCAAAAACTTGTTGTGGTTCCTAACAGTGCTATATATATGCTATTAATTTATCAAGTTTTCCTATTCTTCACCCAAGTATAAGTGAAAAATGAGGTTTTCTCGATGAGTCTGAGGTCTAACACAGGACTATGCAGATTCTAGAATTCTTTAGATTATCTAAGTTATAGCATAACAAAAAAAATGGTGAGAAGCGATGCGTTTATGGAAGCAAAAAGCAATAAAAGTAAGCTAAATTGATGAAATGGATAAGTATGCGATACAGCAAAGTTCAGCTAATAGAATTATATGAATGGTAAAAGCAGGGTTAGGGTTCGTTATCATCTAAATTTAGAAACGCATAGTGAGATCCATTTCATACCAACAACTCTTAATTGCACCTCTCGGTTGACAGCCACTATGCTTGTATCTCTATAACGCATAGGAGAGTGTTAAGTACCAAGGTTATTTCTATGTCTAGAAACGCTTCTTAGCCTTGTCAACTAAGTTCCACAATCACTTACTCTCTCGAGCAGTTGATTCTTACTACTTATATCAATTAGCTAGATGGACATAAGCATCGGATTCAAGTACAATTGATAAAATGGAACAGTCAAAACTATGGTTCTTAGTTAGATGATAACACAACCCGTAACCCTCAAGAAAGTTAGTTACTCATGGATGATCAACAACAAGTGGAAAGTAATAAGAAATGGATAGGCATGGAAGTTGTATAGATTAACGAATGGAACAAATGTCTAAGTAAAGACAATCTCTTGTCAATATGCTAAAACATGAGTAAGCAAGAAAAAGATAGAAAGCATGAAATTGTGTCTGCTCAATCTCTTGAGCTCGCTGAGATGGTGGCGTGAATTCTGCTGTGAAGTGGTTGGTCAGAGGGAAGACTCTTCTCTTTCGAGCTATTTGTCTCTAGTTGCCGTTTGGAAAGGACTCTACTGTCACTGAAGAATTCTTCCCATGGTTTCAACAACCTTTTCAACCTTCAGGTCTGCCCTTTTATAGATGTTGTGTTGCAATCGCTGGCAAATTTGCATGATTAGAGGCTGAATTGTTGCCTTACGTCTTTCTCGCATAATCGCGTGATTTACGAATCAATTCATATCTACCACTTTAGCTGCAGATCAAGCACATCAATCCCCTAACAATCTCTCAAGATTTTCGTCTGATTTTCCATTACCTTGCATTTCTAATTGATAACGCATTCATAGGTTGTTGCATTCCTGCATCAAAGCATGCATTTTAGGTTCAAAAAGCTTCAAAACATTTATCTTCGTCAATTCACAAGAGTAAAATGTAGAGAGAGATTTATCAATGGAATTTAACCTAATCTACCGCATGATTCTCCATTTAAAATCTATTTTTCTGAAAGAAAGACAGTAATAACTTATATTTCTACAAGTTATCAGCGCTATGGTGAGATCTTAAATAATTTATCAAGTTTATTAGCATGATGTTGTAAGCATGCTAGGATAATCGTTATATATTTATCGAGCTTCTTGGATTAATCATATATATATATATATATATATATATATATATATCAAGCTTATTGGATTATGGAATATATATATGTATGACGAGTTTATTGGATTTATGAATATATTCATAATCGAGCATATGGGATTTATGGAATATATATATATATCGAGCTACTTGGATAAAATATGCATATTTCATATTTGGGTATTTAGTATTTGCATATTCTGTACTAATTCCGATGTCGAAGGAATATTACGAAGGCATCGATGAACATATTAAGGTTTCTAATGCGGAAGTATTGGGAGAAGACATTGATGATGATGGTCGTGATTGAGACTGGGTTTCGCTATAGCACAAGATAGTCAGAAGGTCAGAAGGACCTAGTTTTTGAGCCTGTAGCAGGGATTTTCCTCGTGGATAGTCAAGGGGTCACTAGAGCCTAGTTCCTGATCCTGCGAGAAGTACCCATGTAAGCCTCACACTTCGCTTTGGAAGTTAACAAGCTATAAAGAATGATTATGGAAGATGACAAGCTAAAGAAAGTAAGAGTAAACGAGAGCCTTAAGGCATGAGATCTCATGTGTTGAAGGTGTGTCTATGCGTTGGTTTGATTGAAGCAAGAGCCCATGAGAGTGAGCATGGGTAATGGCTGAAAATAGGGAAGAAATTGTGTAGCCAAGCCAAAGCATGAGGGTTGAAGTGTTGGCTTGTTGAGGGATGCGTCCAACTTGCTATGCGTTGATGAGGTTGTTGGACCAGTAGTTATACGTTGGTTGAGATTCGGTAGGGAGGTTGTATTGGCGTTGGCAAAGTATGCGTTCAACAGTGGTATGGTTCAGACGCATGGTGCAATGCATCCAAGCTAACGTCCAAACTTGCTATGCGTCCAAGCTTGCAAGGTGTCCAAGCCAGAATCCAAGTATGTTAGCGGTTGCGTTATTTTGTTTAGCAAGAAATAAAATAAAATAAAATAAAATAAAAGAGAAAGTGGAGATAAGTCGGTAGTTTGTTTAAGTGTGAAAGCTAAGTTTTCAATCATTTTCTCTGTCTCAAAAGCTCTAATTGATCCCATATTTCAGCTTAGCGACGAAGAGAGGTAGAGGAAGGAATCTAGGGCAAATTCGTGTAGAATTCTGATCGATCTTGTGGTGCAATTGGAGCTAGAACAGAAGGGTTGATTGTTGTCGGATAATCTGAACAATGTTCGGTATTTGGAGGATAGCATTCTGTGGAGATCGAGTTTAGGGCTGAGAATTTGAGGTTGGTAAGTTGACTCAATTCTTAACAACTTTTATGAAGAATGTTTGAGCTGAATTTGTAGGAAAATATGTAAAATTTATGGTGAAAGTGACTGATACATATTTGCTAAGCGATTTGGAGCAGCTCGAAGTTATTTGGGAACATCTATCAAATGAAGGGGAGTTATGTTCTGAAATCTTGAGGTAAACTAGGAAATATATTTCTTTACAAGTTTATAGAAGGGAAGAAGTTCTAAATTTGGCTGGAAATACGATTTGTAACAGATAGAAGTGAGAATAAGAGGGAAGGTAGAAGCTGTGGAAGACAAGTATCGCTGAACTACAAGTAGCGCTAAGAATTTAAGCGTGAGAAGCGAGATGGGTAACGCAGGTGTCGCTAGAAGCCTTGCGTCTCACAATTCTCGCTGGGTATCATTGGCTCTCATTGATCAGGTGCGTGTCGCTGGTCCTGCTCACCTTGGTATCGCTAGTACCGTGTAGTGTAGTCCAACCTCGCTAGAAGTCTCGCTAGCAGAGTAGAATCTCGTTCATTATGAATTATTTTGGGAGAAATGAATCTCGGTGATGAAGCATGATTGAAATTTAAATTATGCAAACTTAATGGTTATGAAAAGGAAGTTTAGGAAAGCCTAACCAGAGAAATGTGTATTTACAGGCCAGGAAGAGCTAGAGAAGGTGTATAATCCGCTCAGGGCCTACGACAAGTAGTGAGTGACACTTTTATTGAGAATGTGTAGTTCGGATTTCTTATGATGATTTGAAAGCATGATATTATGATTGAAAACTTATGAGTTTTATGTATATTGCATGAATTTATGATAAAGCATGTTGTTTATTGATTATCAAATTATGAAAAGCATGCCGACGATAATATATGATTTTATGAAAGGTTTGGAAATGTGAAACTTATGAATTTATGATATGATGTTTTCAAAACACGTCGAGTTTTTATAAAATCTTTGAAATGGCACCCAAAGCCCAAGGACTCGGAGAAGGCCAATGGGTAGCCGGAGTATAGAAAAGGTACCCAACGCTGAAAGACTTGAAGAAGGCGAATGGTAACCTGGATATAGAAATGGGACCCCAATGCTCAATGACTCGGAGAAGGCATATGGGCAGCCCGAAATATAGAAAAGGTGCCCAATGCTGAAGGACTCCAAGAAGGCGAACGGTAACCTAGATATAGAAATGGGACCCCAATGCTCAAGGACTCGGAGAAGGCATATGGGCAGCCCGGAATATAGAAAAGGTACCCAACGCTGAAGGACTCGAAGAAGGTGAATGGTAACCTGGATATAGATATGGGACCCCAATGCTCAAGGACTAGGAGAAGGCATATGGGCAGCCTGAAATATAAAAGGTACCCAATGCTGAAGGACTCGAAGAAGGCGAATGGTAACCTGGATATAGAAATGGGACCCCAATGCTCAAGGACTCGGAGAAGGCATATGGGCAGCCCGAAATATAGAAAAGGTGCCCAATGCTGAAGGACTCCAAGAAGGCGAACGGTAACCTAGATATAGAAATGGGACCCCAATGCTCAAGGACTCGGAGAAGGCATATGGGCAGCCCGGAATATAGAAAAGGTACCCAACGCTGAAGGACTCGAAGAAGGTGAATGGTAACCTGGATATAGAAATGGGACCCCAATGCTCAAGGACTAGGAGAAGGCATATGGGCAGCCTGAAATATAAAAGGTACCCAATGCTGAAGGACTCGAAGAAGGCGAATGGTAACCTGGATATAGAAATGGGACCCCAATGCTTAAGGACTGGAGAAGGCATATGGGCAGCCCGGATTATGATACCTAAGTGCACATTGAGGAATGTATGACCCTGATGTGTTGAGATTACTCCACACAGCTAAGGATAATCGACGTTGAGTAGCATTGAGCTCCGCTCTACCTCAACTAAGAAAAATGAATTGAAATCAACGAAACTTTCTTTAATATCTTTTCCTGAAATGAGCATGATTTGTATGACTATGACCTATATTGAGATTTTATACGCATTGAGTTTAAATGTTTCTACTATGATAGTTTTCGAGCCAAAGAGGTTTTACGAAACTAGTCACTCACTGGGCAATCTAGCACACATTTTCCTTGTTTTCTATTTTCCAGGTAGCGAGCGAGTCTGGGGTGCTTAGTGTCTTGAGCATGCTTGTCCAAGGAGTGTTTGCCTATGACCACATCCCCAAACCACTCTCAACCACCTTATATTTATGCCTTGTAAGTAGCTTAGGAAGTTGTTTTCATTTTCATGTTGTTTTCCTTTCGAGTGACATTTCGCCAGTTTTGATATGCAAGGCTGGCAGACAAGTTTTTGCTTAAAATGTACTATAGGGGAACCTCACTAGTTGACTCCCCGACCAAGTATTGTGGTACTCTTTGCAAACAAGCTTTCTTGCAATTGTCAGTCCTCAATGCTTTATTTAATGATGTTTTCAAAGCTTTCCCTCTCTCTCGTTTTATAAAACCATTTTCTCTCAAAACGCGAGTAGAGGCTACGTCATACCCCAAGTTTTCCTGCGACCCGCAATTTTTGTACGGCTGACTTGCTCGCCAGGTTAGAGCAGTGCCGCACAATCGCCGTCCCGTATTCGAAAGTAAGCGATTGTGGCAAGTGGTATCAGAGCCTAATTAGCTCCTTGGCTGTCAAGTACCGCAATCATGTTGACTGTCAAGCAACTGAACAAGTCACAGTCTGAGCGACTTACTGAGATAGAAGAGCAATGGCTATATTTAAGAGAAGTTCCCTACGATGTGAGATTCATCCAAGCCCGGCTAGAAGGGTTGGATGAAAAGGTCAGAGAAATTGATGCGTTAAATGCTTGAGTAGACGCACTACCAATCACAGAGTTGATGCTAAGGGTCGACTCCTTGGAACACAATACTACACGTCCTGGTAGTTTTGAATGTGGAGATAGCTCCACAAGCTCTATCGCACACATGGAAGAACGTGTCGAAGAGCTCGATAGCTCCCACAAGGTCATGTTAAAGCTGTTTAATGACTTGACCGATGATTTTAGAGCAACAGTGGAAGCCATCAGGGCTGAGATGGCCGAGATGAAGACTCAGGTCAACTTAACAATGCAAGCTGGGGAGAACCAAACCCCGAACCAAACGCTTGCTATGCCCAATAAATTCAAGATCCCGAAACCCAAAGCCTTTAGTGGGAACCGCGACGCTAAGGAACTGGAGAACTTCATCTTTGACATGGATCAGTGTCGCACCCCCTCCCAAGTTCACCTACTTAACCTGAAAGGAGACGTGAGGATAGTATACATCACCCTTTTGTAACGCATACCATCCATCCCTTCATACACATCCTGAATTATTCACAATAGATTTCACATTCTAAGATATTTAAATATCACGTATAGGAAAGTATAAACAAGTCAAACCACTTCTTCAACTCATCCATATGTTCTATTACAATCCATGGTTCAATCTCTTACAATTATACACGTATATCTACATGCCACCTAATAGAGGTTTAACATACAACAACACTTCCACAAGTCGGGTTTTTCTGAATCTCGAAGCTTAAGCAGGGCGAGTTGGAGTAGGCAAAGCACCTGGAACGTCCTTGCTACCTGGAGGGGAAAGAAAACATTGAAAATATGAGCTAAAGGCCCAGTGAGTGACCATTTTAACAAACCATTTTGTTCGGAAATCATCAGTGGTAAAACTGAGTTCAATATCAACATAAATCATGTAATCACTTCAAATACATTAGTTAAAACAAACTTAATTGCCTTTATCAATTCATACAGGATTTTCAACAAATCATAAGAAAATAGTTGAAGTGCAATACTTTTCCCTTAGTTGAAGTGGAGCAAAACTCAACACCCCAACGTCGAAAACATATAAGGCTCGATGCGGAGCAAGACTCAACGCACCAGCATATAACCTCTATGTGCACATAGGACTATGGCGGGTTGCCCAAGTACCTTCTCCATGTCCTTCAGTACTGGGTCCCGGGGAAACTCACGTGCCTTCTCAAGTCCATCAGCACTGAGCCTTCTCTCAAACGTTTTTCTTTTAAGAAGTAACACATATTACAAACAAATCGTATGCAATTATTTATAAGAACTCAGGGCAACTATATTTCATCAATAACATTTCATAAACATACTTTTTAATAACTTTAAGAACATAAAGTATGCTTCATAAATCATTTGATCACAAAATCGTATTCCATTGGAAAACCGAACTAACATATATAACAAAGATTGCTTTAGGGTAAGAAAAGTGTCACTCACTACTCTTTCTAGGCCTTGAATGGGTTATAAGCCTTTCCTATCTCCACTTGGCCTGAAACAAACATTTTCCTTTGTTACACTTCTTTTCTATTCATCAAAACATCAACAATAACTCAACATATGCACAATGCTTATAGTTCATCGTACGGTCAGGCTCCCATTAGTTCATTCTCAAGCTTTAAGCACTAAGGCTATTACTACTAGCCACTCCTTACCCTTCTGTTAGCCTTTAATTCAATGAACACTTCGTGGGTAGCTCACTCATGCTGATATACCGACGGTTGAGCCTTAACTTCTCTTAACAGGGCTGACTACTACAACCTTAACCTCTCTGTTTGACCCCTGTTAAAAACATGCATTTCCAACCCATATTAGGACTTCTTCCCTTCTACAAACTTGTAAGGAATAAAGTCCCACAGCTTACCTCAAAATCTCAAGACTTAACTCTTTATCGTTCTTCAGTTATGCCAGAATTACTTCGCGTTGCTCCAGTTTGCATAACAGTTCTTTTGTACGGCTTTTGCCTAGAAATTCATGTGATTAACTTCACTTTCAGCTTAACCATCCTTCATAAGACTTGTTAGGAATTATGTTAACTTACTAACCTCAAAATTTCAGCTCTAAAATCGGCTTCCTCGAGTCGTTCTACTCCAAACATCGACCACTGTTCAATCTGTGCGTCTGCAAATCAATCTTCTGTTTCAGTTCTGATTTTGGCACCAAAACGAGTGGAATTTCGCCCGAAACTTTAAGAACACCTTCCTCTACTTTCCTTTGTGGTTTCTCTGAAAGATGGGACCGACTTAAGTTCTTAAAATGTCTGAAAATGATTAAACTCACCTATATATACTGCCGACTTATGCATCACAAGTACCGAGATGATAATGCCGACTTACCCATCCGTAGGCTGGCGCTGATCTTCTCCTCGACGCAGGGCACTCATGTCTGAATTCTCCTTCAGTGCCTTTAGCGTTAATCATTCTCAGCGCATAGTGTTCTAGGCGCCTCCTACTGCCGACGCATACACACAGTCTTACACATACTAGCTTCATCGCATCTAAACCATTCTGTCTTGGACGCAATGTGGCTCCAGCGCATGGCTATCTTCGACACATGGTGGCGTCTTCAACGCATAGTTCAAGTATATTTCTTTCCCCCACCACTAATCATTTATCCTACGATGCGACGACCACTTCAACTCACAACCCCTTTGCGATTCACTCAACCACGCATGATTCCTCAAAGTAATTCAACTTCCACTTCTTCATCAACTCATGGCTTTGGCCAATACTTAACCAACTTTCACCCCTTACTAACTACTTCTCGGCCACTCTTTCTTCCAGCCACGCATAACCCCAAACGCATTGCTCTCCCCAACGCTGGATATTGCGAGTCAGTGCTTACAATGAGTACTTTAAAGCAAGTGGAACCATGTCAGAAGAGGTCAAGGTCACGTTGGCCTCCATGCATCTCTTCGATGATGCAAAATTGTGGTGGAGATCCAAAGTTAATGATGTCCAAGATAGTCGATGCACTATCGATACATGGGGAGATTTTAAGAAGGAGTTAAGGGCTCAGTTCTTCCCCGAAAACGTGAAGTTCATAGTGAGGAGGAAGCTAAGAGAACTCAAACGCACGGGAACTATCTGTGAGTACGTGAAACAGTTCTTCGCTGTTATGTTAGACATCCGAGATATGTCTAAGAAAGATAAGGTGTTCTGTTTTGTCGAGGGCATAAAGCCATGGGCCAGAACTAAACTCTACGAACAGAAAGTACAGGACCTGGCCTCCGCCCTGGCTGCTGCCGAGAGACTATTAGACTACAGTGGCGATTAGGCACCACAAAAGAAGAACACGACACCCCCGAATACTAGGTACAAGGCCACAAAATCCAACCCCCCGAAGAGCTTCAATTCAGAAAGGAAGCCGCAAGCCTCAAGTGCTGGCCCCTCTTGGGGGCACTATCCAGCCAGCCAGAACCAACCCAGCCCCATCTCTTGTTTCTTATGCAAAGGCCCCCACCGAGTAGCCGAGTGTCAACATTGGGGTGCCTTGACGGCCTTACAGGCCTCAGTTCAAAGTTGTAGCGAACCTGAGAGGGAAGTAAAGGCAGAAAGAAAAGAAGATGAGGAAAGCCCTAGGATGGGGGCACTCAAATTCTTATCCGCAATGCAAAAGAAAACTTCCCGCCAGAAAGATAAAGTAGAAAAGGGACTTATGTTTGTTGACGCGATCATCAACTCCAAACCTGCTAGAGGCACCATGGTAGACTTGCGACCCACAACTTCATTTCTGAACAGGACGCCTGCCGCTTAGAACTGAAAATTGAGAAAGACACGGTTAGATGAAAGCAATTAATTCAGAAGCCCTGCCAATTGTCGGAGTGTCTAAGAGGGTACCCTTACAGCTAGCTGGGAGGACTAGGAATGTCGATCTGGTCGCGGTACGCATGGACGACTTTGACGTTATGGTTGGAATGGAGTTCCTCTTGGAACACAAAGTCATCCCCATACCTTTGGCCAAGTGCCTAATTGTCACCAGCAGTAACCCCACAGTAATCTCAGCGGATATAAAGCAGCCTAGTGGAGTAACCCAGTTGAAGAAAGGTCTTAGTCGGGAGGAACCCACCTTCATGGCTATCCCTGTTGTTGACGAGATCGCCGAAACCGAGTTCGTCCCTCTAGAGATCCAAGAAATTTTGAACGAGTATGTTGATGTTATGCCACAAAGTTTACCAAAGTCTTTACCCCCGCGACGTGGGACTGATCACGAGATTGAACTTGTCCCCAGAGCCAAACTCCAACGAAGAACGCATATAGGATGCCCCCCCCCCCCCAAACTAGCTCAGCTCAAAAAGCAGTTGGATGAGTTGCTAAATGCGGGATTCATTCGCCCTGCAAAAGTACCATATGGGGCCCCAGTTTTGTTCCAGAAGAAGAACGATAGAACGCTACGACTGTGTATCGATTATAGGGCTCTAAACAAAGTAACAGTTCGAAACAAGTACCCCTTACCGCTCATCACTGACCTGTTTGAACAGTTGAACGGAGCCCGATACTTTACGAAGCTTGACCTCAGGTCAGGGTACTACCATGTTCGCATTGCCTAGGGGGACGAACCGAAGACCACCTGTGTGACTAGATATGGGGCTTTCGAATTCCTCGTGATGCCCTTTCGACTCATCAACGCGCCAGCCACGTTTTGTACACTGATGAACCAAGTATTCCATGAATATCTCGATCAGTTTATAATGGTCTACCTCGATGACATTGTGGTGTATAGTCCCACTCTGGAAGAACACAAAGTTCACCTCCGATTAGTCTTTGATTAACTATGGCAGAATCAACTCTATGTGAAGAAAGAGAAATGTGCTTTTGCCCAAAAGCGTATTAACTTCTTGGGCCACGTGATTGAATATGGGAAGATCAGGATGGACAGTGACAAGTTGAAAGCCATCCAGGAGGGGAGAGTTCTTGTCTTTGTGTCCGAGTTACGCTCTTTCTTGGGACTAGCAAATTACTATCGCCGTTTTGTTGAAGGATTTTCAAGAAGAGCTGCCCCCCTAACTGAGTTGTTGAAGAAAGACATCAATTAACAGTGGTCGGCCGAATGTCAGTCGGCCGAATGTCAGTCGCCCAACACTTAGCCAATTTTCTTCACAAAACAAGTATGCATCTAACATGCCTTCTACTTCGCCAAATTTTCTCCTCCTAAGGCCTTCCATGCATTTCATCAGTTTCTCTTTGGTGTGGTTCAACTTTGTTTCTCATTTAGCCTAGACAAAGCTCCTTACACTTAGTCATATTCCCGAGGTTCCTTCCTCTATGTGTTCAACATACGAAAACCCCATAAGTGTTACTTTTCAACTCCTAAAAAATCTCCAACACTTAGCTAGAAATCCTCCCGAGCATGAACTATGTGTCCATCTCCTACGCTTCGTGAGATTTTTTCCTCTGAACATGGACCATGCATCCCCCACACTTCCTATGGCCTAGATGTTCCTTTCAACAACCATGAGAAGTTCCACACTTAGTCAAGTTCTCCCCAAGTCACTTAACCATGCGTTCACCACACCTACCACGCGTCCCAAACTTGGTTTTTCCTCCCAAGACATGTGGTTCAAGCTTAGTTTTAGACTATCAAGCTATCTCTCAACTATGCTACCAACTCTTCCTTCTTCAACATTTAGAAAATCTCTTCCTCCTTAGTCTATGCGTCCAAGAATTGCTTTCCTAGAAAAGTTTCAACCCTTAGCAAATTTTACAATCCACTTGCCTCCTTGTCGTCCAACACTTAGAAAAACTACCTTTCATGATATTCTCCCAAACTCTTTTATGGCTCATTCTCTTCTCAAAATTCAAACTTGTACATGCACTTTTCTTCCAACCCATGCTATCAATGCATAGCTTCTTTAAAACAATCAAAATTTTTATGACTCCACAAGCCCAAAAATTCTGCCTAAAAAATTTTCTAACTTCACAGGCTTAAGTTACACTTTTATCTTCACAGTCTATCATTCCTCTTCTTTCTTAGCATATAAGTCCTTGGATTGATGTTTCGGGTATCAATCCTTACTAATCATAGCAAATGTGGCTCTTTTTATCCCCATCTATACATACACATTACAAGTTTAACATATTTTGAATGGTACGAAAGTTAGGCATTAAAGCTCATACACTTTAGTACGCACTTTTTTTTTCTAAGGAAAATATAACATTTTTTTCTTCCTTAGTCTAACGTTACAAACTGTCATGCATTTCAATTCTCTAACCGGTGGGATCTTTTGGAGTGACAACCTAATACACTTAACTTAATCCCTTTCTAAGTTAAAGTTTCTAAATCAAAGTGACTACATGCTCAAAATAAGGAGACTTCAAGAGGGACTTAAATAGATCAAAACTCAAGATAATGCTATCTTATTTCCACAATAAGTCATCCATTATGCATATAATCATTAAAAATATCAAAAGCACACAACCATAAAGTATTTCCATCATCTTTTAAGGCTCAAATCGAAAAAATCTCAAAATGTTCCAAAATTCAATTAACATGCATATAACCATTAAAAACAAATTAGCATGCACAGCAGGATAAAATCATACCAAAGTACGAAGTACGCCTCCAACCGCAAACTTAGAATGATGCATTGTCCTTAATGATAAGAAAATAAAGCAAAGAGATTCAAGCCTTAGAGCGTGCAGGAGTCCACTAAAAGGCTTGGCAGAAATGAGTACTTTGCATTAATTTCCTGAAAAATAATTACAAGCATATGTGTGGCTCCCTATAAAAGAAAACAAACAAATCAAACAAACTAAAATTAAATAAAGAAATAAACTTGGGTTGCCTCCCAAGAAGTGCTATGTTTAACGTCTTCTCACTAGACAGGGGTCACAAGTCAAGCCGGGTCCCAAGGTGGTTTTGTTACTTCGTTCAAAGAATACCTAGAAATCTTAAGTTTTCGCTCGTACTGGCACTCACAAAAATAATCATTCACATTTATCTTGCCAGTTAACAAGTCATTGTCAATTTCATAACCTTTATCAATATAATCAAGCAACATTAAAGAATCAACTTTTTGAGATTTTACCAGGCCAAGCATATCATCCATGACATGCTTCTTCATGACTCTTTCATACATCATTTTAGACTTTAAAGGCATATAAGCATTAGGAGTACTATCAAAACTAGAAACATGTTTCCTATGATGATCTTTTAATTTCGCATTACAAATACTAAGCATACCATTTATTTTTCGAGACTTAGAATGACAGACTATTATGAGTCTAGATGCATGATGCATAGCTGGTATTTTAGAACAAGCTTTTCCTATTTTTGGCCCAAGTATAAACTAAAAATAAAGATTCTCGGTGAGTCCCAGATCGAACACAAGGATTTTGGCTTAGATTAATTCTTTAGCAAGTAGGAATGATCTCTTGTATATAGCAAATCAAAAGAAGTTATAAGCAATTTATATTATAAAATAAATTAAAAGCAATGAGAGTAATGGAGTGTAGGATGCACAGTAGTTAACAACAAAAGTATGATATGAATGGAAAAGAAAACAAGATTAGGGATTGTTATCATCTCTCTTTGGAATGCCACTTAGGTTTTTCTCCATGTTCTTAATCTTATCTGGATCTCACCTCTCGGTAGCCAAGCCACATAATTCATATTTCTATGAAGCATGCTGAAAGATTAATAGAACTTAAGGTTATTTCTATTTCTAGAAAAACTTTTGTACTTTGCTAAATGAGATCCACGATTACCTTATCCCTCAAGCAATTGATCGTAGGTACCTATTTCGATTAGCTAAATGGAAATAAGCAACAATTTCAAATGCATTAAGCAAAGTGGAGTAAGTCCTAAGATTTTTTCGTCTGAAAGATGATAACTTTACCCCAACCCTAGATAGATTTAGTTACTCATGACTTTAACAATCAAGGTGGACAGATTAAGAGAAATGAAACTCATGATGGATAGATGAAAATAATAAATATGTTCAAGTTGTTACAAAAATATTCAATGTCTTGAAATATAAAAGTAAACAACTAAAGAAAGCAAAAAAGATAAGAAAGCAAGGTATCATGCTGGCGACCACAAGCTCTTGCTCCCGTCGGTGATGGACACGTGCTTCACTGCATGCGATGGTGGAATGGTTGGTCAGTGAGAAGATTACTCTCTCGAGATCTCTATCTCCGATTATTTTCTTGGATGGCTACTCTTAGAGATGGTCAAAGTCTAGTGATTTTAACAACCTTCATTTTGTCTTCGACATACTGTATTTATAAAGTTCGTAATGTACATAAAGATGTTGACATCTCGTTGCTGAGGCTCTGCAGATGATGCATTTCCCCTTGGTCAACTGTAACTGGTAGGTGATCGATTGCAATGTTGCAATCAAGATCAAAATATCTTCTAAAGACCAGGCTACAGGTTTCAAAGATTCCAAAGCATGTGTCTCAAGTTCTTTGGTTCTGTGTTTGATTGCTCATTGGACACATGTGTTCAATTTAGGCAATTTTCTTGCAAAAGCGTCTTAGAGTAATTAAATCTTCATTAAACAGGCCTTAAGTAATTCAACATGTTGAACGTAGAGAAGATTTTTATCAACAATTTATATAAGTTTGTCGCATGATTCATTAAATTCTCTCCACTATTCTAAGAAAAGAACTATAATAACTTGTGTTTCTACAAGTTATCAGAGTCAACATGCAAGGAGCAATTACTAGAAGGAGAGGAAGTTGCCATCTTACTTGGTACATGTTGCTCATGACTTACCGCATCCGGATGCTTAAGGGCTTTGTAAATATCGAATGTTACCTCATCATCATTAAGTCAAAATGTAAGCTTACTGTCTTGTACATGAATGAGGGCCCTTTCAATGGCCAAGAAAGGTCCCCCAAGAATTATGGAAATTTCGACATCTTCCTCTATGTCTAGTATCATAAAATCCACTGGGAAGATAAACTTGTCCATTTTAACCAATACGTCTTCCACAATAACATAAGGACGAACAATTGATCCATCAACCATTTGAAAGGATATGGTAGTTGGTTGCACCTCTCCATCGCCGAGCTTTCTAAACACAGACAAAGGCATTAAATTAATAAAAGCTCCAAGATCACAAAGTGCTTTAGTAACCGAATTATTGACTAAATAACAAGGAATAGAGAAACTCCCAAGATCTTTTAACTTTTGAGGCAATTTTCTTTGTAGCACCACACTATACTCCTCGGTTAATCCTACCATCTCATAATCTTCATAACTCCTCTTCCTAGACAAAACACCCTTCATAAATTTGGCATAATTTGCAATTTCTTAAAAATCTCTAGGAATTTAGAAAATTGAGCATCAACCTTTTTCTTTTGAAATTTTTGTTGAAAAGGTAAAGTATTAGGGACAAAAGGAGGAGAATTAGAAGTACTCCCTGTTTTGGCAATTGATTTTTCCTTTTCCTTAGGTGCAAGTTCTTCTCTTATTGGTGCATCCTCCACAGTGGCCTTAAGTTCTTCTTGAGTTGGATCATCATCATCAATCATCATAGGCTTGCTCAACTCCTTTCCACTTCTCAAAGCTATAGCATTGCATTCTTCTTTAGGGTTCTTCTCTGGGAAACTTGGGAATTTGCCAGTTTGCAATGTATAGAGGGAGGTGGCAATTTGACTAATTTGAACCTCTAAGCCTTGAGTTGCCTTACCTTGAAACTTTGCACAGTACTTTCTATGACTTGTACTAAGCTCTCCAATGTGGTAGTCCTTGATCTTGATTCTTTGATAAAATCAATCATTAAATCTTCCAAAGATGATGTCTTTGCATTCCCGGAACCATTGAAACCTTGAGGTGCTTGCAAAATATTCTTGTTGTTAGCAAATGAAAAATTTTCATGATTCTTCAAGTTGTGGTGGTAGTGAGTTGGAAATTGTTGTTAGCCTCAGTATTGTCCTCTATCCAAATAATGAACCATCTACAACTCAATTTGCTCTTTTTGACTTGTCATGGCCGCAAGGGAAGCTATGGTTGGTGGACTTGCTTGGGCTTGGCCTCCTATAGATAATTAGGCAAAACATTAGTAAGAGAAGTCAATTGAGCTTTTACAGCACTTACTTCGTCTATCTCATAGACTTCGATGGACTTCATTGAAGATGATTGTCACACCCCCTCCTAGGTACCCTCCTAAACCAGGGGAAAGTGTGATGACAGCAGACACCAACCCTCTTATGGCATCCACTGCCAACCATAAAACTTGACTATCACCTAATAAGCAGTTAAACATAATAATTGAACAACATACTTAAACCAGAGTTAAGTTATCATATAGACATTGTTTTCCACTCAAAACATATAATTACATAAGTTCCTCGCCCTTAACTCTCTATATGTACAACATATGATTAAGTTCAAATATTTACAATTCTCAAAATACTAAACACTGATGATGGGCCCAAACGAGTTTCGGTGTAAGCTAAGCACCCAGGACTCGCTCGCTACCTGAAAAAAATAGAAAAACAAGGAAAACATGAGCTAGGTTGCCCAATGAGTGACTTGTTTTGTAAAAACTTCCCTTTAGCTCGAAAACTAAACATAGTGTAAACATTATAAAATAATGCGTGTAAAACATTGATTCAAAGTTATACCCAATGCGAAACATGCTCAAATAGCATTGTCAAATCATATATGTTCATTTTAGGAAAAGATACTCAGAAATTCAGTTTATTTCAAACCATTTCCCTTAGTTGAGGCGGAGCCAAGCTCAACGCTACTCAACATCAAAAACATCCTCAGTTAGGGCGGTGTAATCTCAACACACCAAACGTCGTAAATCCTTAGCTGTGTGGAGTGATCTCAACACAACAACGTCTATCATTCCTCTATGTGCACGGAGATATCATATCCTAGGTTACCCAAATACCTTCTCCGAGTCCTTTAGTATCGGGTCCCAAACAAGATTTAGGCCATCCACATGCCTTTTCTGAGAACTTCAGCATTGGGGCTATCTCTATACTCAAGTAACCCATATGCCTTCTCTGAGTCCTTCAACATTGGGAACCATTTTCATATCCCGGCTACCCACATGCCTTCTCCGTGTCTTTCAGCATTGGGAGCCTTTTCACAAATATTATTAAAAAACAACATGCTTTGGAAATAGCATAATATAAATTCACGAGCTTTTAACATTTCAAATCTTCACAATTTCATTCACAAGCTTCAATGCTTTCTATAAAATCATATGTTAATAAACAGCATGCCTTTCATAAATCTCATTTAGCATCCAGCATGATTCAAATGATTTCCAATGTAAAACACATAATATGCACGTTAAATCCCGTGAAATCACAAACATATAAACATGTTCCCAAACATAATCTTTCAACAATAAAACTTTGTTTAAAGTAAACACATTTTAAATAAAATTGTCAATCACAACTTGTCGTGGGCCTTCAGCGAGTTATGCACCTTCCTAGCTCTTCTCGGCCTGTAATAATACATTTCCCTTTATTAGATTTCCTTAAAATTCTCTTTAATATAACCAACAAGTTTTAGACATTTATACTTGTCCAATTGTTCACCACCGAGATCAAATTCTATATGAACAATCATTAATGAGCGCGACTCAAACAATCAGCGAGACTAGACTAACGAAACTGAGCTGCAAACAAAACTGTACAAGCGAGATTGTGAACTAGCGAGACTAGCGAGACTTGCTTGATCAACGAGACCAGCGATATCAAGTGAGAGTTGTGAGATGAAAAGTCTCTAGCGACACTAGCAACACTCGTCTCGCTGCTCACCCTTATACCTTCAGTGTCGCTACTTTTCCAGCGATACCCGTCTCCCACTACTTCTGCCTTCACTTCTATTTTCAGTTCTATCTGTTAAAAGTCATATTTCTAGCCTGAATTAGAACTTCTTCCCTTCTACAATCCTATAAAGAAATGTGTTTTCTAGCTTATCTCAAAATTCCAGAGCTTATCTTCTCTTTGTTCGACAAATATTCCCAAATTACTTCGAGCTAGTTCAAATCATTCAGGAAATCCGTATTAGTCATTTCCACCTATAATTTAACATGTTTCTCTTCATATTCAGCTCAACCATCCTTCACAAAAGTTGTTATGAATTGAGTTAACTTACTAACCTCAAATTTATAACCCTAAGCTCGATCTCTACTGCTCGCTATCTTCTAAATACAAGACTTTGCTCAGATTATGCGACAACAACCATACCTTCTATTCCAGCTTCAATTACACCACGAAACCGACCAGAATTCTACACAAACATGCCCTAGACTCCTTCTTTTACCTCTTTTCATCACTCAGCTGAAAGATGGAATCAGTTTAAGCTTTTGAAAATGCAAAACATGATCGGAAACGCACTTTACAGACTTAAACGAGCTGCCGACTTACTTCCACTTTCTCTTTTATTTTATTTTATTTTATTTTCCAATAAACAAAGTAACTCCTTCACTATACGCACGCAACCCCCCTTGGCAAACTTGGCCACTAGGTTGGATGCATAACACCATGCGTCTGTCCCATAGGCTCTCTTGAAAGCATGCTTCTCCAACGCAACCCCTTACTAACATCAACCAATGCATGACCACTTGCCCAACGACCTCAATGAATGCATAGCACCAACCATCACCCATGCTCACTCTCATGGACGCATACCTCAACCAATTTGCCATCTCCCAAAGATAAAAAGTACGGCTTACAATGATATTTCTCAAGGCCAATTGTATGGTATGTCGGCCAAATCTTCAAGTATTGTGTAGGCTTCTTGGGCGTTCTTGGAGAATATGGAACCTATGGCAGTGGTATCCAAAATAGATTTTGTAGAGCTTGTCAATCCATTGTAAACAATTGGCTTTGCAACCAATTTGGGTAGCCATGTTGTGGGCACCTCCTCAAAAGGTACTTGTACCTTTCCCACACCTCATATAGTTGCTTGAAAAGTGCTTTTTATTCCCTTAAATTAAGGGAGTTTCTATTAGATTTTACTTGTTTGCTAGTGGTTTACAAGTCAATATAAAGAAAATAAGAGTCGAAAGCTAAAAGAACCAAACCGAGCCAAAATCAAGCCAAAAAGAGAATAAAATCACAAAACCTCTAAAAATAGGGCAGCATCGCATCGCCAGCTTGGTGCTGCCACGACACTTTTTCCCGAGTGCTGCTATTCAAGAAGCGTAGCAGCATTGATGCGACATTGCAACACAATGTTGATGGTAGGAATCGATGACGCACAACGTAATGATGCCATCTCATAACGACGCGATGCTACTATACAAAGTCGCGATACTAGCTTTCCTAATTCGAAAATTTTGCAATTTTGGAAAGAAATCTATGCGGCCAAGTCTATAAATTGAAGGGTTTCCAGCAACCTTAGGAAGCGAGAAAACATAATACAAAGCCTCAAAAAATGAGTTAGTGACAAGGAAGAGAGAAAACAGTTGAGAGAGAATTTGTTGTCGTTCGAGTTACCGATATGAAGATCAAGGAAGTT
Organism: Citrullus colocynthis; assembly: GCA_031780015.1. NCBI lineage: Eukaryota > Viridiplantae > Streptophyta > Magnoliopsida > Cucurbitales > Cucurbitaceae > Citrullus > Citrullus colocynthis. The sequence continues at coordinate 227,659 of QLSR01000086.1, forward strand.
CTGACGGTTCCTCCTCAATCAAGAGCTTCTTACAGTAGAGTTTTCCTTTCTCTACACTCTTTCTTTGCTGAAATTTGTCTTGAACATGTTGTCTAGAGCTATGCGTGGCTAGACTCTTTAGTTTTAGGGTGTTGATGAATTGTTTATGAAGTTATGTTAATATTGTAGACTTTTCATGGATTGTTGTAATGAATATGCTTTTCATTGTTATTGTGTTTAATTCTTGTTGATTGGCCATCCATGCATATTAAATTAGATGTATGATTTAAGGAATTGTATGTCTAATTGGATCTATAACAATGAATTGTTGTAAATCTTTCATACAAATAGTTAGGTTAATATTGAAAGTTGCTAAAGACTACTCCTAATGCCATGTGACTTATATTGGTTTCAAGATGTTAGTAACCAAGTAGGTTGCATGAGAAAAGGTTGTTTTATTATAGAAAATAACCCATTCGAATCTCATCATGGGCAATCAACATCAAGGCACACAACCAAAAACACATTCCTATTAACTTTAAAAGCTCCAAAATTTTCAAATTTTTTTAAAATTAACATGAATATGATCATTGAAACTTCACAAACATGCTAGGAGGATAAGAAAACACACAAAAGTACGAGTGACATCTCCCACCCCAAACTTAGAATCATGCATTGTCTCCAATACATAAGAGCATCTAACAAAGAAAGAACAAACCTAGGAGCAAGTGGGAAGCCACCAAATAAGCTTGGTGTAAGGAGTACTTTGTGTGATAAACCACGATACTAAAAGATAAAGCATATGAGTGACGCAAAGATTTATTGAAAATAAAATAAAAAGAAAAGTAAAGAAAGCAATAAAATTGGGTTGCCTTCCAATAAGCGTTTGGTTTAACGTCTTCTAGCTAGACAGGGCTCGCGAGTCACAGCGGATCCCAAGGTGGTTTCTTCCTTTCATGCTTTGGATCACCTACAACTTTTAGTATTCGCCCACATTGACACTCACAAACATATTCATTAGCATTTGGTGAGTTAGACAACAAATTATTATCAAGTTGGACATCATCTTTTCTAATGTAATCAAGAATCATTAAGGAGTCATTATTCTTAGATTTTACCGGACTCACCACTTCATTTTCAACATCCTTCTCCATGATTTATTCATAATTCATTATAGGTTTGGGAGGCATGCAAGAAGAACTATGAGAATTATCACAACTAGAAACATGCTTCATAGGATTTTCTACTTAAACATCAAGCATGTCATTAGTCTTACTGTCACACTCCCTCCCAGATTACCTTCATAACCTAGGAGTAGGTGCAACCTACATACATACACATCATCTTATATCTTGAAACACAATTCAATACTAGATCAAATGTACAAACTTTTACACTAATGAAATATGATAAGGAAATCATTAGTTTTACATAAGGTTTCTCAGCTTATAATATATATATATATATATATATATATATATATATATATCATACAAGTGTATTTGTTCAGCATACAGTACAAACCCACACTCGTTATGCCACAATGATCATATATGACAAAATATGTACTTAGACTGAGTATTTACAACTATCCCAGAGAACTAAAACCCAGTAAGCCCAGACGAGGATCTTCTGTAGGCTAGGCGTCCCAGAGACGCTCGCTACCTGAAACGAACAACAATGAACAAGAAAGCGTGAGCTTAAAGCCCAGTGAGTGACTAAATTATCAATTACAATTTAATTCTTGAATTAATGTTGATCATAAAACTACTATATAGCTTACTAGTACAAATTACTGGGCCACTCGTGCCATTTAACAAGATAGCATAAACATTTATCTAATGAACAGCAGAGCAGAGCTCAACGCTATTAACCTCATAATTCAATTACTAGTATTCATATATTCATACGCCTTCACATTTCATCCCTCGGCGTTTCAACTCTCAAGTGCTTTCTCATATTGTCCCTCAGCACTGAGTTTCCTTATTAATTCACTGCTCAAGTGCCTTCACTCATGGTCCCTCAGCACTGAGCCATAATATACTGGTTTCCATATGCCTTCTCACGAGGTCCCTTGGCATTAGAAACTACCTCAATCAATTTCTCAAGTGCCTTCACTCATGGTCTCTTAGCACTGAGTATCGTATATCATATTTCCATAGGCCTTCACACATGGTCCTTTGGCCGTGCTTCACATTTAGATAACACACATACAGGATTTCACATAATATACTCGTTTTCACTTGCACATTGTTAACGATGATCCTTGGATAAATTAGAGAGCCACTCACAATTTGTCTTAGGCCCCGAGCGGATACTTTTTCGAGCTTTTCTTGGCCTAGCGAAACTTCAGTGAGAGTTGTGAGACGTAGAGGCCCTTTGCGTTTATCAGCGACACTTGTTCCGCTGCTTACTCTCTAGCTTCTTAGCGATATTACTGTCTAGCGACACTTGATATCACAGTTTTCCTTCCTTTCCTTCAAAATCTTCCTTTATCCTGCTAAAAACCATATTACAGCCAAAATTAGAACTTCCCTTCTTCTACAATCTTGTAAAGTGGTGAGTTTTCTAGCTTAACTCAAAATTTCAGACCATGACTCGTCTTCGTTTGAGAATTATTCCCAAATAACTTCGGCTGTCTTGATTTGCTTAGCCGTTCAACTCCGCTTACTTCTTCCTAGAGATTAACACATTTTTGCTAAAATTTAGCTTAAACATCCTTCATAGAAGTTGCTAAGAATTAACTCAACTTACTAACCTCAAAATTTCAATTCCAGCTTCAACGTCCTCAGTTTACTCTTCTTTAAATACCGATTGATGTCCAAATCTATCAGTAACAGTCAAGCTTCTGGTTCTGGCTTCAAAATCATCATGAAACTGATCTGATTTCTACTCAAATTCGATATAAGCACCTTCTTCTACCTCTCCTCATTGTTCATCTGCGAAATGGAGTTAATCTGCATTCGAAAATATATCCAAAAAGGCTTAACTATTCGATGTACTCCTTTATATGTCAATATAAATCACCGACTTACCAACTCTAACATCATCCTCCTTCTAGAATTTGCCAATGCAACCTTCCGCGCATGGCTTCGGTAATGCTTAGTCTCAACTTACTATGCCACTGATTGCTCAACGCCAAATAGCCGATTACCGCATGGCCCTCTCGGCCACTTTTCTATGTCCGACGCATAACATCCTTCAACGCATAGGCCATCTCAACGCATAGCGATGCCAACTTCTAGCACCTAGTAGCCTTCAACGCATACTTCTACTAACGCATAATGCACCATTCTCCCTTCACATCTACTTCCCTCACCGAGCTGCCCTCTTCAACGCATGCTTATCAGCGGCAACTCTTGTCAAGCTTAAACATACCTTCAACGCATGGTCATTCATCACATGGCCAACACTTCACCATTTTCACTCTCCCACAACTTGGCCAATTTTCTTTACTTGCATGCCCCATAATTTCTTCTTACTTACCTACTCTCAATAACAAGTACGGGGCTTACAATTACCACCTCCTTATAAAGATTTCTTCCCTAAAATCAGAAATAGTCGATTCTTAAGCAAATAAATGGGGATATTGTTTTATCATCTGCTCCTTTGGTTCCCATGTTGCTTCTTCTATCTCATGATTTCTCCATAAAACTTTAACCAACGGAATTACTTTAGTTCTCAGCACTTGTTTCTTTCCATCTAATATCTGCACAGGTTTCTCTTCATAACTCAAGTCTTCATGAAGCTCCACTGGTTGTATTTCTAATACATGATTAGGATCTGGAACATATTTTCTTAAGACTGAAATATGGAATACGTTGTGTATCCTAGACATTTCCATTGGTAGTGCTAATCAATATGCCACGGGTCCCATCCTTTCCAAGATCTTAAAGGGTCCTATATACCTGGGGCTCAGCTTTCCTCTTTTCCCAAATCCTAGGATCCCTTTCCATGGTGATAGTTTTAAGAATACTTTATCACCGATCTCAAATTCAAGGTCCTTCCTCCTTATATCTGCATAACTTTTCTGTCGGTCCCTGGCCGCTTTAAGATTAGCTTTAATCATCTATACTTTTTCCGTTGTAGATTGCACAATTTCAGGTCCAATTAACTTCTTCTCACAAACTTTTCCCCAGCACACCGGGGTTCTGCATGGTATACCATAGAGTACTTCGTATAGTGTCATTCCAATGCTCGTTTGGTAGCTATTATTATAAGCAAATTCCATCAAAGGTAAGTATTCATCCCAGCTTCCCTTAAACTGTAGTACATAGGCTCGTAACATATCTTCTAAAGTTTGTATCGTCCTCTCTGACTGTCCATCAGTTTGAGGATGAAAAGCAGTACTAAATTGCAACTTGGTCCCTAGCACCTTCTGCAAACTTCCCCAGAACTTGGAAGTAAATCTAGGGTCTCTATTAGATACTATAGTTACTAGTACACCATACTGACTCACAATTCTATCCACATAAAGTTGTGCCAATCTATCCAGGGTAAATGTTGTCTTAACTGGTAGAAACCGGGCTGTCTTAGTCAGTCAGTCTACTATTACCCATACACCGTCCATACCTGCTAGTGTTCTCGGTAATCCAAATAAAAAGTTCATAGTAATATGTTCCCATTTCCACTCAGGAACAGGAAGCGGATGTAGCAATCCTGTTGGCCTTTGACGTTCGGGTTTGACCTATCAGCAGATTAAACATTTGGCCACATACTAGGATGCATAGCATATGCCAAACTATGTGCTTCTTCCAAGATTAACTGTTTAATTTCTTCATTCTTTGGCACACAAGTTCTACCTTGCTTCAAAAGCACACCATCAGACCTGAGCTCATAATCTGATCTCTGTTGTGCTCTTACTTCTTCCATCAACTTCTTTATTTCGAGATCTTCTGACTGTTTTCTTATCACCTCATCCACAAGTTTGGGTTTCAACTAGAAATATGCTAGTAAAGCTCCTGTTCTAGTTACACTCAAGCTAGCTGCATTATCTTTAAATTCTTGTAATACCACCACTCTAATTGCATTTACTCTTCCGACTACACTTCTGCTTTTCCTGCTTAAAGCATCAGCTACAACATTTGCTCTTCCTGGGTGATAATTTATGGTGCAATTATAATCTTTGATCAATTCTAACCACCTTCTTTGTCTCATGTTAAGTTCTTTCTGATCAAAGATGTATTTCAAACCTTTGTGATCCGTATAGATATGGCACTTCTCTCCAAACAAATAGTGTCGCCATATCTTTAGTGCCAACACCACCGTTGCCAGTTCCAGGTCGTGGGTAGGGTAATTAATCTCATGTGGCCTCAACTGCCTAGAGGCATAGGCTATAACTCTACCTTCTTGCATCAATACACAACCTAGCTCCTGATGAGAGGCATCACAATACACTTCAAACTCCTTTCCCGTCTCTGGAAGTGCCAAAATAAGTGTCGTTACCAATCTTGTCTTTAGTTCTAAGATGTCCAGAGTATACCAGAATATCATCAATAAACACAATTACAAACTGATCCAGATAAGGATGAAAAATTCTATTCATTAAGTCCATAAAAACTGTTGGGCATTCGTCAGACCAAAAGGCATCACAAGAAATTCCTAATGTCCGTATCTCGTTCTAAAAGCTGTTTTCGGTATATCTGTCTCCCTGACCTTTAACTGATGATATCCAGATCTTAAGTCTATTTTTTAGAACACCGATGCCCCTCTAAGTTGATCAAACAAATCATCAATATGAGGTAAAGGATATTTGCTGTGTACAGTTACCTTATTTAATTGACGATAATCAATGCATAGTCTTAGAGTACCATCATTTTTCTTCACGAACAACACCGGTGCACTCCATGGGGATACACTTGGTCTAATGTATCCCTTATCTACTAACTCCTGTAACTGCACCTTCAACTCTTTCAATTTCGATGGTGCCATACCATATGGTGCCTGTGAAACAGGTGTTGTTCCAGGAATTAAATCAATAGTAAACTCCACCTCTCTATCAGGTGGTAATCCTAACAATTCTTCGGGAAACACATCAGGAAACTCCTGCACTACTAGTACATCTTCTAGTTTAAGCTTTTCTGACTTAGCTTCTATTACATAAGCTAAATATGCTTCACAGCCTTTACTCAATAACTTCCAAGCCTTTACTGCGGAAATTACAAGGTAGGAAGTATTCATCTCTTCCCTTTAAAAACTGTCTCGATCCCATCAGATTTCACTAATCCCACTTGTTTCTTGAAGCAATCAACCTTCGCATGGTATTTGGATAAAAAGTCCATGCCAAGAATAGCATCAAACTCTAGTAATGCTAGAGGTAACAGATTAGTGAACCACACCACATCATCAATCACAACTTCGCACTTAAAATAAGCATGATTTATCACAATAATTTCTCCAATAGGGGTGTGCACTAACAATATTACAGGCAAGGGTTCTAGTTTTCTATCTATATACACAGCAAATTCGTGAGACACATATGAATGGGTAGCCCCTGAATCTATCAATACATGCACATTTTTAGAGCAAATAGTAAGCATACCCGTGACTACATCTGGTGCCGTCTCGGCCTCCTGCTGTGTCACAGAAAACACCTGTCCCTGCTGTCTTGGTCTCCCTACATAACCTCTTTGTCAACCTTCTCTATTCCCTTCTCTCGCTTCTATTTCTCATCTAGGTTGGTTTACAATTTGATACTTAGTGGAACGATATTCGGAACTTAACCGTCTTATATTATAACTTGACCTGTACACTTGCAGTAACACAAAATTTGTGCATCACAAGTCCACAAACTCCATCTCTTAAAATCGACATCAAGCCAAAGATTGAGCCAAGAATTAAATGGTATTCAAGACCATTGAGGAAAATTAACAAAACCTCAAAATCTTACCTAAATTTAAAGGTTATGACAAGATGTGGCAAAAACTGACGAAACTACGCTTATCGGCAACACACGGCTGCTGGCGGTGAAGTGACGAAAACATATGAACATTGGCAGCTTACGAAGACTCCGGCAGACGCAACGTGCGCTCCTGACTACGGTTGACGGATGATAATTCGCAGTGAATCATTGAACGTACGATGACCCGTGGAGAGAGAAACAGTGGATTGGTGATGTCATTCCCCCCCCCCCCCCTCCCCCTCTCAGATTTACCTCTTTCATCTAGAAGGAGGCATGAAAACAACAAATATCACCCTTTTGCGATATCTATTGCCCACCTCAAACTATTTTCGCTCAACAACCCCTTACTAACACTTAAGTAGCAACAAAGACTAGTTATTATAAAAATCCAGTAATCATTTGGAAATAAAATTATGCAATACATTTACAAGACTGCAACTCTACTCACAACCCGAACCCTATACTACTTAAAGAAATATTAATTTTGTGGTAGACCTCAACTTCGAGCAACAACCAAAACTCCTTTGTGCCTAAAAAAAAAAAACGAAAAGAATGAGCTGAAAAGCCCAGTGCACTAGTATTTAATTTATAAGCATATGGTTCTTCTCAAAACCCCTATCATGCTTAAGTAACAATGCATCATAATGAGATATAATACCCAAACTGTCACACCCCCTCCCGGGTTATCCTTTCTTAACCCGAGAAGAGATGTGAAGACAGCAATCTTGACTCTTTTGTAAGGTTCACTGTCCAACCATTTCCGTCAAGAGCAGCCCAGACGAGGTTTCCGTGTAGGCAAAGCATCCCGAACTCGCTTGCTACCTGGAAAATAAAATAAAATAGGAAAACGTGAGCTATAAGCTCCGTGAGTGACTGGCTTTGTAAAAACTATCTTTAGTTCGAACAGAGGCATGTCAAAATAATATCCATAAAACAAGGATTAAGCAAAATAGCTTTTCCGCAAAACCTTGTCAATCTTGGGAATCCATTCTGAAACATATAGAATCGTTATCAAATAAATAATTCAGAAAAATCATTTGGCATTTCAATCTTTTCACTTGGTTGAAGTGGAGCAAAACTCAGCACCCCAACTTTGAAAACATATAAGGCTCGATGCGGAGCAAGGCTCAACGCACCAGCATATAACCTCTATGTGCACATAGGAATATGGCGGGTTGCCCATGTACCTTCTCATGTCCTTGAGTACTTGGTCCCAGGGAAGTTCACATGCGTTATTAGCATTGATCCTCCTCTTAAACATTTATAGGCGGGTTGCCCAAGTGCTGGGTCCCGGGGAAGTTCACATGCTTATTAGCATTGATCCTCCTCTTAAACATTTATAGGCAGGTTGCCCAAGTGCTGGGTCCCGGGGAAGTTCACATGCTTATTAGCATTGATCCTCTTCTTAAACATTTTCTCCATCAATTTACATAAATAGTTCATCAAAAACTTTTTAGGAAACAGGGTATTCCTCGATAAATATATTTTGCAACATGCCTTTCGTTACCATAAAGCAATCATGTAAATCATGGCTTTTAAACCATATATTCAAGCATTACGCTTTTCACAGAACAGTTATCTCAAAACCATATCACATAACAATATTTTTAACAAAATTCATTTTCGAAAAAGGAAAGAGTCACTCACAAATCTCTTAAGGAATTTCCCCCTTTTTCCTTTCAAATTTCCGTTTCCCGAGCCCTTAACGCAAGGCTTCAGCTTCTAGTCCACTAGTTAGCTATTTTCACTCTCGGTAGCTTAGTTGGTCATGGCGTTTTAACTCTGGAACGCAAGACTGGCCTCCCTCTATCAGTTTGGCTGGTCATAATCCTGCCCTTCAACGCAAGGTTGATGGCTACTGTAAAGTGCAGCCTAACTCCTCTTATTTCTTTGAGATGCGTCGACTTCTCTTGAACGCAAGGTCAACTTGAACGCATCATCTCTTTTCAACACCACGTTCTCCTTAAATGTTGGATTCATTTCCAACGCAAGGTCAACCCCTCCTCAACGCAAGATAACTTCTTTAACACTAGATGATTAAGTTGTCAGAAATGTCTTCTTTCTTGGCCGCAGACCTCCTTTTACAACGCAAGGGGGTTTTTTCTTTCTGTCTTCGTTCTCCTTCTTCTCTCAAGGATTTTCACTTCAGAATCATCAGTCGTTACCCTTCCCCCAGGGTTCTATTTAAAGAGATCTTGCTATCCTACTCCTCTTTTACCACTTGATTGCCATATGTCGCTCTGCATGTCTGACTAACCATGCATTTGTCCAAGTGTTACCTTGCATGCAACACTTAACATGCCTTTTTAACACATCCTTGTTTTAAGGTGTCAAGTTTATATGGAGCCACCTGGCCTTTATAACTCATCTTATTCGTCCATTATTTCCAAATAGACAGCCATTCCATCCATACAGCGTCCTCAAGCATTCCTTGAGTTCCCTCCAAGCTTTGAGCTTCCCTACTCACTTGTCTAACTTTTAACTAACTACACCATCGTCTTTGACGCGTAGAGATAACCGTCTCAACGCATAGGGACCTCAATGCATAACATTCTCACCAACGCATGGTAAGCCAAATATGTTTCTTCTCCCGTCGACGCGGCGACTACTTCAACACACAGCAACCATTCGTGATCACCTTCAACGTATAGTCGCCATATTACAATCCAGTGTTTACACAATACCGTTAAGCGTTAATGACAACAAATCCTTCTCATGCTCTACCTTTATGCATTGGTCTTGTTTCGTTTACTTCCATCCTGCGTCCATGACCTTCTACCTATCCTTAGTCATTCCTTGATTATTTCCAAGGTTATTCTTTTAAACATTTCCTTATATTACTATTCCCTCTTAGATAAATTAGCATGCGTCCAACACATGTTCTAGTTCGTATGCCTACTTCACCACCTTCTATTTCCATCACTTAGAAATATCTTATAATAGAAGTCTATACGTCTTATGTCTTTCCCTTTAGGTGCGTGAGTACTTCCTATACATCCACTTTTACTATGCGTTACTTCAATCTTGACCATGCGTCCAACATGGTCTTTTATTCCTCTCCTTCGAATTTTTCAACGCATTGGTTGCAGAAAGTTGGGTTGTCACACAAACCATGAGGATTGGTTAACCCTGTATTCATCCCTAGAAATAGCCCACTTGTTTCTCAAGAAGAGATGGGAAACATGCTCAATATCACTTGACATTCCGTTCTATATTAATCTTGATTTCTTCTCTGTTTTTGCATGTTTATTGATTATATATCTAAAAAATTTGATTGAGATTATGTAAGTGAAAGCTAAGGATTAATTGTAATATGTGACGTATAATTGCAACTTAATCTAAAAGAAGAAAAAGGTTAGTTAGGCTTGAATTTGTTGTCAATAACAAATAACATTGATCTATCAACCTTGAGGAAATCAACTTGAATGTTTAATGCACCATTTCTACTTGAATGTTTGATTTAAAAATTCTCTAAATCTTAATACGGTTAACCAGATTAATTGGGATGTGCTTCATCTACTTAATTTAGCTAATTTGATTATTTAGACTCCTCACCTAGCGTTTCTAAGTAAGTTGGCTAAGGAAAGGAAATATAAGAATTAATTTGATAAACCTAAAATCAAGTTACATGTCAGGAACTGTTAGCATTTTACTTGATAAACTCACAGTTTTTCTACTGTAGTACCACTACTACATTAAGGGTAGGAACAAAATTATTTGACCCAGAGTATGCGACAACTCTGGTCGATCACCTATTCCCTCTACATTAAGGGTGAGTTTATTAAGTAATTAATTAATATCTCATATTTAATTAAGAGAGATTATTTTAAATGACAAAACTGTTGAAAATATTTACAAATAATAACAAAATATCGTAGTCTATCTACGATAGAGTATTTTCTGTGTCTATCATGAAACAGATAGACACATATAGTAATCTATCGCGGTCTATTATGATTTATTGCAGATAGACAGTGAAATTTTGCTATATTTGTAAATATTTTGGTTCATTTTCCTATATTTGAAAACAACCCTTTAATTAAATATATCTTTAAATCATATTCAAATGCATATTTCTCTCTTAACCTATAGTTTTTATATAAATCTAGTTCATATTAATTTAGTTTTTGAATCATATTCAAATATATTAAATCTCCCATATTATATAGTTTAATTCAAAATAAACTATATATTATAATGTATATATATACATTATGTTAATTGTATCATATGCAATTAACATATTATTTCCTAAATTAGCTTAAACATTTGAAATTATTATTTCAAAACATTGGTCCTTGTTAATCCATTGTGGGCTAGCAAGGGGGCCTTAATAGACCTATAGATTATAAACTTCAATGATTTGAGATTAATTAATTAAACTCTTTAATTAATTAACCAACATTCATTAACTTTGAGGCAACCCACTGTAGACCCATAGTTGCATTCTTATGCACTGTAGAGCATGTTGTGTTCATGGATATAATTATTTATCGTAAGTCGATTCTTCACTAGTTGTTCGTAATTACAGCTTGATGTAATATCTACTTTTATCCCTGTAATTACCTCTATGTCCTTAAGTACCACTAATCTTTTAATGAACAATATGTTTTTATTTCAATCGTAAACCAAGTCCCTCTCAGGCCAATGAGAGGGTAAGGCTCCATTATTCAAGACTCAGAGTCAACACTTAAGGGAAGTACTCATCTACTTAGCCTAATTGGGAATGAGCGAATTCCATCTTGCAAAGTTATGTTGCCAGCTCCCCACTCAGTCAAGTCCCCAAAATGGTAAGGCTTATTGAGTCGATGACTTAAGCCACTCCCACCCATGCAAATCAATGGACAAACTCTCACTGGCAGAAGTTCATAACCCACTCAGGATTATGATCATCCTGTGAAATATTAATATCTATAGTCAATAGAGCTACAAAGAGAGATTAATGATTTCCTAGTGCAATCTTATACAAACTCATTATATAGGATATTCTCACTAGCATGTCTCCACATGAACAATTTGGATCACAACGTGTGTAATGATTACAAAGTGGGTGATCAAGGGTACCGAAGGGTGTCGAAACCTTCGATGGATGAAATCATATTTTATAATCACGACCTTGAACTTCAACTAACTAGTAGTATTAGTAGTAAGACCGGGTCGAACCATAGGGAGCCTAAGATAAAATCTTTCTAAGCTAAATTGGTCTTTGGAAAGCAGTAAATGGGAGTTTTGGGTTTTGGTTGACAGAAAAACTGAAAGAGAAAAGTGATACACAGGATTACCTTCGTCGATTAAGAGACCACTAGGCTATGTATGGATTTATGAGATTTTGATGCATGTTCTTGGGATTTTTTGTTCGTACTTGATTTCCTTTCTTCCGTTGAATTCATATGCAATTTGGGTTTTGGTTAGATTGCTAGCGTTCCGGGATAATCTAGTAACGAAAGATAATGAAACCTAAAGAATGAAAATATGTTAGGTTAGATTTTGCTAACTTAATGTTCTAATCAATCCAAAAGCTTAATCCAATTAGCTAAGTAAAATAGGTTTGCTTGGCAACACTCAGTTAATTTAGGAATCAACACGAGTCAGTTTTTCAAAAGAAATCTCCAATGTTTAGATTAAAGACCCTTTGTCAAAAATAAGTTGTCAAAATTTCAACTCGATCGGATCATCGGCCCCAAAATGCTGAATTACGCTACTGCAGGGAAGAGACTATTCTTGGTCTGTGTGTTTCACCATTTGACCGACTACTTAACTATTTTAAACAAAACCTAATTAGCCCAAAAGGGGCCTTCAATATTCGGCCTTCACAAATTAAGTGAAATAAACCCAACACACCGATAATAAAATCATTTACTTTATATAAAGGTAAAGTGATGATCGCAACATAATGAAACTATGTTTATGTTTAGAAGAGTCAACATTGTAAACAGACATTGTTGAGAGAGAAAGAAGAGAGAGAAAGACTGTTGGTAGTCTTTGTTTTGTCAGTGTTCGGATTGCTTTAAACACATATATGGTGTTAATGAATTCTTCTATTTGATTCCTTTTCAAATTTGTTTGATCATTTTTGCTCCTTTTTGTAGTCTTTTTAGGGACCTAAAAGAAAAAAGTAGGCAAAAAAAATAATAAAAAAAAGATCTTGTCTTGTAGTATCAAGTGGGAAGACTGACATTCTACACGTGAGATTTTGGAATTGAATATAATTGTTGAGCTATTTTTAAAGTCCAGGTAAATTTTTTAGTGTTCTGTTAAATTTTTTATTAATATTACTCAAAAAAATTCTTTAATTGTATTTTGAAATTTTTTTTTTTTTTTTACAAATTGTAAAAACTATCTTTGAAGTATGATGGTAGTTGCAATTACACTCTCAAACTTTTAATTGTAAAAATTAAACTTTGAAACTTATACTAAGTATTATAGTGGACCCCCAAACTTACATAGTTGTAAAAAATGGAACTCTAAACATCTAGACCCCATTTAGTATCCATTTGATTTTGTGTTTTTGAAACTTGTGCTTGTTTTCTCTCAATTTCTCACTCGTAGTTTTCATATCGCCTATGTAAACATTTGAAAGCCAATTTTAAAAAACAAAGACAAGTTTTTGAAAAACTATATTTTATAGGTTTTAGAATTTTGCCTTTGATTTTAAAAATACTCATAAAATGTAGTCGACAAAACTTAGAAACCAATGGATAGAAATGGTGTTTATAGGTTTAATTTTAAAAAATGAAATGGTAATCGAATAGAGTCTGTTGGTTTTTATGTCCTAAACTCGTGGTTTGTAAACTTTAAACATATTCTATAAAGTTGTTATTAGGGTTTATTCGGTAAAGATGTTATTGAATATGTGAATTGCATTTATTATAACCCTAAAACCAATAAACTAAGAACCTCTGTGATACTCTATCGTTCATGTAAAGACATGAGAGTAGGGGCATCCTATGCAATGAGTTTGCATAAGACCGGACAATGAAATAATCACTTTTACTTTATAACGTCGTTTACTGTTAAGACTTATTATTTTAGTATGATGACCTAAGTAACTCGATCTTAATCTTGAGCTATCTATGAACTCCTATTTATTTCGGATTATCCTTTAATCTACATGGGAGAGTGGCCCTAGTTCGCCGACTCAATAAACCTGCCATTTTAGAGATAAGACCAAGTAGATAGTTGGGGACATAGCCTTGTAAGATGGAATTCGCTCCTCCTAATTCAAGGTTAGTAGAGAATTTGTTCCTTTAGTACTGACTCAAGAAGGACTCGTTTTGGTGGTTGGACCACAAACTAATTGTTCATTAGAGGATTAATTGGACTTAAGGAACAAGATGTAATTACAGGCGTAAAACAGTAATTTTGACCCAACTGTAACTATGAACAACTTGTGAAGAATTGACTTACTAATCATAGTTACATTAAATGGACAGAAATATATCTAGAGTGAAGGGAGTATAGCTACTAGGCTATAGTGGAATGTCGAATGTGAATTAGTTAGGTTAAACAGTTTAGCCAGTTAATTTAAGATCGTTGGAGCTCATGATTTGTAGGTTTATTAGGTTCCCTTGTTATCTCATGGACTAAACCTTAGAGTAGTGTGATGAGAGAATTTGAAAATGTTCAAATTCGTTTAGAGAGTAAGTTTTACGTTTTGTTCGTTTAATTATGAATTAAACAAGATGGAGAATTTGAAATATTTAAATGTAATTTAAATATTAATTGAACGAATAGATATTCATTAGATTGGAGAATTGTCAGGATTGTTGAAAAATATTATTAATTTAATATTTAATATTATTTTAATATAATTAATTAAAATGTTTAATTAATTATTTAAAATTAATTATTTGAATTTATTTTATTTAAATGTTAAATGAATATAATAAATTAAAATTTTTTAATTAATTAAATTTAATTTTATATACAATTAATTAGTTAAATTAATTTTATTTAAAATTAAAAAGGAAAAATTCCTTTAAATTGAATTTAGTAAATTCAATTATGCATGAATGAAGTAGGAGTTTTTGAAACACTCTTAAAACTTCTTTCAAACATCTCTTAATCCACTTGATTTATCACCAATTTGGTGTCAGTTTGTTGTAAAGTTGATTTGCATGTTTACCTCTATAAATAGAGGATTGAAAGAATGAAAATTTTGCTAAAAGTTTCTCAAACTCTCATCTCTTCGATAACTTTACATAACCATCAAACTTGCTCCAAATTCATCACAAGTTGGATCCCACAATTCACTTTAAGACTAGAGAATAATGAATAAGACTCTTGTGATGGTCCACGAACTGCTCGTGATCAAAATCATCAAGGAAATTGCTTTAATTTTGAGCTACAACAAGTAAGTATCAAAACTCTATTTTTTGGTTTTTAGAACAAGCATGTTTAATCCACAAAATTGATGTAGTTAAAGTGCTTTAGATCCAAATTGCTTCTGCATGTGTATTCCTAACTCCTTCAATTGGTATCATGGCATGATTAAAGCACCCAATTTGAATTAATTTGAGCTTGGTGGGTGTAATTTCATGAGATGAATGTTTTGGGATGAATGTTTTGGATGCTATAGTTGGATTTTTTCTGGTTTTGGCATTTAATTCAGCTTTGTTTTGGTGTAATTATTGTAATTGGTCGCTTGTTTATGGGATTTAATGTGTGAAGAAGAGTCTGTAAATTTGAAATTAGGTTGTAATTTGGAGCTGTCTCCAGGAACTAGCTTCTTGAAAATAAAAACAACATGATTAGTAGCCCCCCGAATCTAATATCCAAGTGGAGTTAACATTCTCCACTAAACACATTTCAACAACCAATAAATCATATTTACTTGTTTTTCTTTCTCAACTTTTTTCTTAGCAAAGGTACTTTGGGGAGTTTCTTTTCCAGTGCCCATCTTCATTGCAGTGGAAATATTTTTCTTTTTCTGCAATTTTTTTCTTGCCTTTGTGATTAGTAGAAGATTTTCCTTTCCTTTTTCCCTTCTTTTTCATACTCTTACTCTTCGATGTAGAAGGTCTAGACTTAGTTCCCAAGGACAATCCTCTCTGGAATTGTTTAGAAATAACATTTATATAAATAAGAACAACATCATGACGCTCTGCAGTAGAACCAGCTTCCCTGCTTTCATTCCAGCTGTTCTTATTTTTCCAGAAATGGCGCGTGAGAAGAAGAAACGATCCAGCTAGGCTGATTTCAATCAGTTCAGTTGTTTTATAGTCTGGTTCACATGTTTTTCAGCTGATTTAGCCCTAAATTTCAACCATGAAGGTCCAATTCAAGCAATTTTGACTTCATTTGGGCCGGTTCAAAGGGTCTAGGGTTGGTTCGAGCTAGTTTCTAAATTATTATTGTAATAATTTTGTTATTTTTTTAGCTTTTAGATGCCAAAACCAATCCACTTTAGTGCGTTTAACTAATTATGCATTTAGAATATTTGTTTTAATTAAATTAAATTTATTTGTGCAAAAACTTGAAGGAGTTAGGAACGCACATGCGGAAGCAATTTGGATCTAAACCACTCTAATTACATCAATTTTAAGGATTAAACATGCTTGTTCTAAAAATCAAAAAACAAAGTTTTGATACTTACTTGTTGTAGTTCAAAAATGAAGCAATTTCCTCAATGATTTTGATCATGAACACTTCATGGATCACCACAAGAGACTTCCTTGTTATTCTCTTGCCTTATAACGGATTATGAGATCCAAATTGTGATGAATTTGGAGCAAGTTTGAAGGCAATTGAGAGTTTTGGAGAGTTTGAGAGTTAGTGAGAATTTTCAACAAAATCCACCAAATCATTAACCCATTTTTAAGTTAATCATCCTCTATCTAAAGAGGAAAATATGCAAGTCAGATTTGCCATGAATTGACACCAATTTGGTGATTAATAAGGTAGATTGAAAGGTGTTTAAAGGAGGTGCAATGAAGCTTGAGAGAAACTCACCTCCTACTTCCATACATGCAATTGTAATTCTTAATTTCAATTTAAAATTGAAATTCTAAAATTCAATTTCATAAATGAATTTTTCTTTTTTATTTTAAAATTAATTAACTTAATTAATTAAATAATTTAATTAATTATATGAAATATCACATAAAATTTTAATAATAATTAATTAAATAATTTAATTAATTATATGAAATATCACATAAAATTTTAATAATAATTAATTAAATAATTTAATTAATTATATTAAATTAATATTAAATATTAAATTAATAATTTCTCCACTTATCCCGACATTCTCCAGTCTGATGAATCTCTATTCATGCGATAAATATGTAAATCATATTTAAATATATTCCAACTCTCCAATTTTGTTTAATTCATAATTAAACGAACAAAACGTAATACTTACTCCCTAAACTAAATTTGAACATTTTCAAATTCTCTCATCACATTGTTCTAAGGTTTAGTCCAAGAGCTAACAAGAGGACATAATGAACCCACAGATCATGAGCTCCAACAATCCGAAATTAACCGACTAAACTCTTCAACCTAACTAATTAACATTTGTTAATTACAAGGACACTTCACTATAGCCAACTAGTTGTACTTTCCTAGTTATCTACCTAGTCTTATCCTTAAAATGGTAGGCTCATTGAGGTAAGAGTGAATTCCATTTCACAAGATTGTGTCACTAGTTATCTACCTAGTCTTATCCTTAAAATGGTAGGCTTATTGAGTAGGCAAACTCGGGCCACTCTCACCCATGCAGATTAAAAGATAATCCCAAATAAATAGGAGTTTCTCGTTAGCTCTAGATTAAGATCGAGTTACCTAGGTAATCATACTAAAATAATCAATCTTAACAGTAAACGATGTTATAAAGTAAAAGTGACTATTTCATGGTCCGATCTTATGCAAACTCATTGCATAGGCTGCCCCCACTCTCATGTCTTTACATGAACGATATAAGATCACAGATGAACCCACTCTCATGATTTTGGCCTACGTGTGATTACTAACAACTTGTGAATAATCGACTTACTAATCATGGTTATATTAAGTGGACAGAAATATATCTACAGTGAGGAAAGTATAGCTACTGAGCTATAGTGGAATGTCTCAACAGTTAACGAATTTTAATTAGCTAGGTTAAAGAGTTTAGCCGGTTAATTTTTGATTGTTGGGTTCATGATCTGTAGGTCCATTAGGTTCCTTATTAGCTCATGGAGTAAACCTTAGAATAGTGTGATGAGAGAATTTGAAAACGCTCAAATTCATTTAGAGAGTAAGTCTTACGTTTTGTTTGTTTAATTATGAACTAAACAAAAATAGAGAGTTGGAAATATTCATATGTAATTTAAATATTGATTAAATGAATAGAGGTTCATCATATTGAAAAATTTCAGGATTAGTGAAAGATATCATTAATGTAATATTTAATATTATTTTAATATAATTAATTATTTAACATTAATTTTTTTAATTAATTTTTTTAAAATATTAAATTAATATAATTAATTAAAATTAATTTTATTTAAAATTAAAAAGGAAAAATACATTTGAATTGAATTTAGGAAATTCAATTGTCCATGAATGAAGTAGGAGGTGTGTGTTTTTTAAACTCTTAAACCTCCTTCAAACACTTCTTAATCCACTTGACGTATCACTAATTTGGTGTCAATTTGTCATAAATTTGACTTGCATGTCTACCTCTATATATAGAGGGTTAAAAGAATGAAAATTTGGCTAAAATTGATAGTGGATTTTGCTGAAATTTTCTCAAACTCTCATCTCTTCAATAACTCTCCATAACCTTCAAACTTGCTCCAAATTTATCAAAATTTGGATCTCACAATCTATTCTAAGGCCAGAGAATAACGAGGAAGACTCTTATAGTGGTCCACGAAGTGTTCATGATCAAAATCATCAAAGAAATTGCTTCAATTTGGAGGTATAACAAGTATCAAAACTCTGTTTTTCGATTTTTAGAACAAGCATGTTTAATTCTTAAAATTGATGTAGTTATAGTGTTTTAGATCCAAATTGTTTCTTCATGTGTGTTCCTAACTTCTTCAGAACTTTGATGATAAAAATTGAACCCTCAAACTTATAAAATTATTAAAATTTGGTCTCTCAAACTTGCAAATTTGTAGAAATTTGACCCTTAAACCTTTCATTTTAAAAATTCAACTCTTAATTAGTTACATAATTAGTAAAATTAGTTGCGATTAAGCACAAAATTAAATGTATTGTCTGATTGCTCGTGCATCAGTTATAATTTGGCAAATCGAGAAAGGTATGATCGCATGAGATGATGAAGAGAAGACGGAGTTTAATAGAGAGTTGAGTGAGCCATTGAGAATTTGAGAAGGTGGGATCGTTGGGAATGGGGAAAGGGAAACCGTGAAGGAGATTACAAATTTATAACCAATTTTAACAATTATATAACCAATTAAAAGGGTAATTTTTAAAGCTAAATAAACCAAAGTTGTTAGGGTAATCTTGAATAGTATGTAATATTAACATAGGGATAGATCTTGTTAGAAAAACCTATTGAATTTAGTATATGGATAAGGTTGGTAGGGTATTTTATCCTTGTAACATTATTTTGAAACGACTTACTTGTAATTGTTATAAATGATTTGATTTAAATCACTCTTGTGGAAGCATGTGAGTAGGAGTATCTTATACAATGAATTTCTATAAGACACAACTATGAAATATTTTCTCTTTTTATAAATTCATTAATTGAGAATATGAATATTTCACAAAATTATCATATGCTACATTGCTACTTGATCTTAATCCTAACTGAGTTATAAGCTCCTATCTATGAGGCCTCGTCTTTGGATTTGCATGGAGAGAATAGCCTCTATATATTTAACCCATTCAATAAACCTACTATTTTGGAGACTTCGCTAAATAGGGAGCTGAGAACATAACCTTCACAAGATGGAATCCACTCATTTTCATATAAGGGAAGTAGATGAATAGTTTTCTTAAGTGCTAATTTCGAGACTTGAACAATGGGGTCTCACCCTGTCATTAGCCGAGAGGAACTTAATTTATGACTTGATCATAAACAATTTGTTCATTAGAAGATTGATAGTACTTAAGGTATAAATGCAACTATAGGGGTAAATCAAACTTTCGACCCAACTTTAATTTCGAACAACTCGTGAAGGATCAAATTGTATGTAATGATTATATCTATAGACACAACTTATCATAAAAACCCTAGGTCTATAGTGAAGTGACCAAGAGTTTTAATTAATTAACGTTGAATCATCAGAGCTTATAATTTGCAACTCCATAAGGTTTTTTTGCTAGCTTATAGTAACACTAAAGAATCAACTTGGTTGAAAGAAAAATATGAAATGAACAAATAAATATTTTTTATATTTTATATATATTTAATGTAAAGGAGAAAAATATATTTAATTTGAAGTGTTCACATTAACATTTAATATATTTTATATATTAAATATAAAACAGAAAAATATATAATCATAATATATTAGACATTAAAATAAATATTTAATTATGGCAAAAAGTTGATCTACCTCTTTATAAATAAGATTGATTGAGCCATTTACATCTCTCCTACATGTGCCTCACATCTCCTTTCTAGCCTCTTCACCGTTATTTCTTTCAGGAGGCTAACACAAGTCTTGGTTGTAAGACCTCTCCTTTGTAAGACCTCTCTTTAGTTGACTCTGAAGAAAGAAGAGGGCGTTGAAGTAATGCGTTGGGATTAGGAAGATGGTCGCATAGGAGCAAAAGACGAGAGAAACGGGAGGCATCGACGGGTAGTAGGAGCATAGACACATGCCTATGGTGTATGCGTTCATTTGGGGTTGCTTAAGAACAAAGGATAAGTAGCCAATTGGTGCTAAGTAGGTAAGGTTTGGAAGTAAGAGGTGGCTATATTTTAGGAGAAGAAAAGTATGTAAGCATATGGTGAAGACACCTCAAAAGAGGAGGTGTTGCATGGAGAGTGTAGAACATGCATGCTAGTGACACCTAGGTATAAAGAAAAAAGGAAGTGGAAACATGAGAAAGATTTTGACTAGGTCCAAGAACATGGTGGCAGAATATGGATAGGTTGAGAATAAATTAAATGTGCTTTAGCCACCTCAAAAGAGAGTCCTACGTGGGATAATTTGGGATTGACACCTAACCAAAGGACTAAGGACGAGGTGACACTTAGGCCAAGGTGCAAGCATAGGAGTTGGACGCATGGTACTTGGTTATCAAGGTAAAAATTTGGCTAAGTATAAGAGAAGTTGAACGCATGGTAGTGTGAAAATCGAGCCTAGTTGGACGCACAGAAAAGCTTATTAAATACTTAAATAGGCATCCAAGGAGGTGGAAAGTGAGTTGGAGGTGGCGAACTCTGGATTGAAAACCTCAAAGGGACACATGGCGACTTGCACGAAATAGTCATACATGGTAACGACACATGGCAGCTTGCATGTGAAGGCTACATATGGTGAAGACACGTGTGTGATTAGATGTCAAGCCTAGGAAAAATGAGTTGATGACAATGATGGTTCTTCAAGCTTATAAATAGAAGTTTAAGCAATGAATAATGTATTTTCACAAAGGTTCATGCTAAATTTCAAGAGCTTAAAGGAGAGAAAGAATTGTGCTCTAGAAAGAAACTAAGGCACTAAGAGTCCAACTAAGTGTGTCAGGCGTCCAAGCATTGGTCCCAACGTCCAACTTCAACTGCTAGGCATCCAACTTCTTCCAAGCGTCTAGGCAGAGGTTTAGGCATCCAACAGTACTTTATGGGCATCCAAGATGCTATCTGTTGTCGTTTTCTGGAAACCGAAAGCCTAGTCCTGTGCACAGAAGTGAAGGGCAAGCTAGGTTCTGAAAGAACATAAGATTTGGAGCAAGGAGAAAGGGACTTAGAGGTCAAGTCTTTATCTACTGTGGTTGGTTTCTCTTTTAAGAGTTAATGCTATTTCCTTACGTGTTAGTATTGCTTGTGTAGGTAAAGAAAGGGAAAGCCGCACAAGATAGTTAGATGATCTTAGAATCTAGTTTCTGAGCCTGTGACAGAGTAAAGCACATGATGGTCGGAGGATCTAAAGATCTAGAATCTAAGCCTGTGGCAGAATCAAATCTCATGGGCTGGTCAGAGGGTTATCAAAAACCTAGATTGTAAGCTTGTGAGAAGTATTTCTCATGGGATGGTCAGATGCGGCGGGTCTAGTTTCTGAGCCAATAAGTGGTAGGTTTATGTGTACATAAAGATAATGACGGTCTGCTGACCTAAATGGAGTCAGCAGGGAGTGAATATGGTATAGAGATAACCACTAGTGTTGAGGTTTGAGTAGTTGACCTCACTATGATATGTGATTAAGCTTGGTTAACTGTTAAGAGTCGAGAGATACCCTTTGTTATATGATGTTCATCACTACCTAGACTTCTAGCTCACTCTTTTCTTTTATGTTTTTCTTCTCAGGTAGCAGAGGAGTCCTCGTTGCCACATGAAGTCGAAGTTTGCTACAGGATTGTTTTATCTTTTTGGTAGATAAAGTTGGAGTTCGAGTTGTGTTGTAATTTTTCTTAAAAGAATATGTATAAACTTTATATATAGTTTGAATTTCAACATATGTGAACTTTACAAATATTAGTCTGGTTGGATATATAAGAGTAATAGAGGTCGGACAGTAAGCTTCACAAAAGGGTGATCTTTGCTATTCACACCCCTTTGCAGCTTAAGAGGTTAATTTGGGAGGGGGTCTGACATTTATCCTCTTTTCGAGTGATAACGAGTAGACTTTGTGAAATTAGAGTTTCAATCTCTTTAGAGTTGGAACAAGAAGATTAAAGATCCATCATAACTTTCTCCATGATATTTGAGGTATTCAGTTGCTAAACCTTATTTTTAAGTTTTGAAAGAAGGGTTATTGGACACACAATGCACCATACACACAATATTAAAGCAACCCAAGAATATAAAATAAACATAGATAGTAGAAAGACTAGAATGAGACAAAAGGTTTAGTAACCTAGTTTAGTGCAATATCATCTACGTTTGGGGGCAGTGTGCCGTAAGAAAGATAATTTCACTAATGAATAGTTAAACGTTTACAACGTTGTGCTTATCTATAAATAAAATGCTTCTACAGTGACATACAAACAACCTAACTTAGTGAAAGAAACTTAGGCTCCCCCTAAGTGTGAGATTGCCTCTCAACGCTTTGATCTTTCTAGATTCAAATGAAGACCAATTCACTTGAGAAACTTAGGCTCTCCTAAGTGTGAGAATCTCTTTTCACGTATAAGATGATGCTTCAATATGATCAAGAGTAACAACTTGAGGTCTATAGAACTTTCACAATACAATCACTTGGATTGACACACTTGGTGTTTTCAATGAACACAAGAAAACGATACTTCTCTTCTTTAAAGTGGTAACACTGAAACCAATAATACAGGTCCTTAAATATGCACGACAAAGGGATGAATTAGACCAATACCATAACCAGTCGAGTCCAGAGAAGAAAAAAATCTTTAAGAAAGAACACACAAAATTCTCCAAATAAAGAAAGAGTGTCCAAATGGAAATTAAATTGTGTGAGACATCCTATAGAATATCATGTGGGACAAGAAGAAGTACAAGACTATCAGTACTAACAAGTTTAATTCTAAATAATAAATAGTTTGAGGAATTACTAAAAGGATGATTTTGGCTGAAATGTTTTAGGTTGATGGGCTGAGGTTTTTAGTATTTTTTTTTTTCTTTTTTTCTTTTTCTCTTTAGGCTAGATTTAGATTTATCTATATATGCGTTTTGTTGTTTTTCTATTCATTTGGTTGGTATATATATAACCAACTCAATCTATATCTATAATCTATATTATATTAAAAGGCAATGATTCTTGAAAAACATTAAAATTATTATTTTCTTTTAGATCATCTTCCCCTTGCCTTGTTAATAACTTACAAAATTAATTTTATTTAAGCAACATTAAACATTAATAAATTATATTTTTTACATCATTTCAAATATACAACTACTCCATACTAATCTACTTGGTATAAATTAATAAATCAATAAAAAAATATATATATTTTTATGTTCATTTTCAAATTTAATATTTTACATCTGCATTTTAGATAACAGTTCTATGTACTCTAAAAACAAATATAGAATTATAAAGTTTTTATAAGATTACACAAATTAAAAAATCAAATTAATTGTAACCAAACTAATAAAGTAATTTCACAATGAAGATCCACTTTTATAGGTTACAAATTTAATTTATTACCATAGTTATGATTAAAGTGAGACATTTAACTAGTAAAATTTGAGTCATTAACAAATAAAGCATATAAATACAACAACATTCTTTAAGAGAAGTCAAATATTGTAGAGTCTCAATAGAAAGAGAGAGCCAACTGGGAGATTGTGTAATATCCACTTAGAAGGAGAAGACTTGGAGCATAAAATCTAGAGATTGCGACAAAATTGTAAATGCTTAGCTTTGTATTTTATTTTTGTTGTGAGTGATCTTTTACCAAAGGATATAATCTAACATAGCATAGAAGCAAGGGCGACTAGTCTAAGGAAATAGCAATAATCGGGTCAATGATGATGCCCAAAGGATGGAATGGGGCTTGGAGAAAAGGGTTGACTTGCCCCATAGCAAAATCATCCCATTCGGCCTTGGCCAAGGTTGAGGTCAAGCCCATCCAATCATGTGATTCTCACATGGTTTTGGCCCATAAGGAAGAAGGAGAATCCAAGAGCAAATAGATAACCCTAAACATTAAAGGTTTTGGTCATTCGTGTAACATTCCAAATTTTTCAGATAATTTTAATTAAAGTATCTTGAGTTATTTGAGTGATATTTGGAATTTTGGAGCTAAAACTAAATTATTGGATTAAGATAAATCAATTTAAACTACCAAAGGAAAATGTTTGAAGATTTGAATTTAATTTAGGAATTTAAGGAAGGTTGGTTAAATTATTGGAAATTTGGTGTAATTCGATTGGTGAAAATTTAATTTAATTTGGGAGATTTAGGAGTTGGGTTTAATTTGGAGGTCAAAAAGGAAAAAAGGAAATATATATATATATAGGGCTTTAGATAAGCGTCAAAAAAATAAATAAATGATTATTTTCTTCTTCTTCAGGAGGCAAGCGAAGCTCTCTCCCTCTCCTCAATGTCTACTTCAGGGTTCTAGCCACCACATTGGTCGTTAAGCCTAGTCGTGCATCGTCGTCCTTGCTGTTCATGGGTCATCCATACCATTCGTGCGTTTCGTCCGACTTTCAATCTTGTTCAGGCGCTACCGTTGGATACATGTTATATCTAAAGTTAAGAAGTGACGATTTACTCTCCTAACACTACTATGTTATCAGAAGCCGATAGGTTTCCTACTATGTTACCAATAGCCTACGGATTTCCTAATATGTTCCCAGAAACCGACAGGTTCCTACTATGTTACCATGTGCCAACAGGTGTCGAACTTGTTGGGATTTATATCCTAAATCTTGTAGTTTGGGTAAATTGGTAAATAAATTAATAAATAAAGTATTATTTATTTATGTAATAATTGTTATTTGTTTGCATAACTCAAAATCCAATAAACTAAGATACTAGGTTATTTAATGTATCTTGAACGATATGTGGTTGACATATCACTGGATCGTGTTCAAAAAATAACCTAAAAGATTTATAGTATATAGGTGAGGTTGGGTGCCTCAACCTGGTAACATTATAGATACGACCCACTTTGTAAGTGTTACAAATGTTGTAAGTATTACAAACAGTTTGATCCAAATTGTTCGTGTAATGACATGTAAGTGGGAGTATCCTATATAGTGAGTCTGTGTAAAACTGGACCACAAAATTAAATCTCTCTTTATAACTCCGTTAATTGAAGAGTTTTATATTTCAAACGAGAACCATATAACTTGATCTCAATCCTGAATGAATTATGAACTCCTGTTCATGAGGATCTTTCTTTGATTTGTATGGGTGTGAGTAGCCTTAGTTTTCAACTCAATATACCTACCATTTTGGGAATGATACCGAGTGAGGAGCTGGGAACATAAATTTACAAGGTGTAATTCACTCCTTCCTAACTCTAGGGAAAGTAGATAGGTTGTTCCCTTAAGAGTAGATTCCAGGACTTAAACAATGAGACATCACCCTCTCACCGATTTAAAAGGGACTTTGTTTATGGTTAGACCATAAACAGTATTATTCATTAGAGGATTAGTGGTACTTAAGGTGCAAGAGGTAATTATAGGGGTAAAACGGTAATTTGACCCAGCTGCAATTACGAACACCCTGTGAAGGATTGACTTACATTGTATGGTTATTCAATGAACACACAAATATACCACAGTTCATAAGAGTGCAGCTGTGGGTCTTTAGTGGTATGTCACATTCTTAATGAATGTTGATTAATATAATTAATGAGTTTAATTTATTAATCTTGAATCATTGGAGCTTATGACTGTTAGTCTATTGGGTCCCTCCAATAGCTCACAACAGGTTAAAACAAGAAAACAAAATAATAAAAGAATTTGAATGTTCAAATTGCTCAAGGGAATTAATTGTATAAGACACAATTATCATTATGTATGAGATCCATCATAAAGTTTATAATGTGAGAAAATAAACTTTATAATATGAGAATATCAATATTTGAATGGGAATTAAATATTAAATTAGTATGAATTGGATTAATATTAAAACTATAGGTTATAAGAGTATATGTGTATTATGACACATCGAATCAAATATATGATATTTGATTTCCTTTAATTAAATAAATAAGATTTCATTAATTAAATGGTTATTTAATTAATATTTAATTATTATATATAAATTAATTAAATTTGATTTATTAATTTACATTAATTTATATTATTATTATTTAATTAAATAACAAAATAACTCCCCTACAATGTAGGGGAGTGGTGAGTGGGGATGGAAGTTACCTCACTTTAAATTGAGATAAGATCTCAATTGTTTGGGGGAAAAATGGAACCCAAAATCTCTATAGAAGAAAAAAAGAAAAAAAACTCTCCCTCACTCTCAACTCTTGAACTCTCTACTTTTTCCTTTTCTTTTTCACAGAGGTTCCCACAGACCTCCTTGTCCCAAGAATTTATTAGAGAAGATTTTTTTGTGGTGTTCTTGGAGAACTAGATAGTGGTGCCTTGAGAATTAGATCTTCAAATGTATTTTTTTTTTCTTTTGAATCATTTAATGTGTTTCAATGCAAATGTATATAATCTTGTTTTGTGCAAATTCATAAAATGACATTGAAGCAAAACGATTAAATGCTTCTGCCTGGAGGATTCAATCCCTTCAGTACTATGTTTGTGAGCCTTCGGTCTAGCAGATGCATGTTAGATGGGTTAAATCACTCACTAGATGGTCATTCAAGATTAGTTTATGTATGTTTGTCCCACTAGTATGTTGCATTTATTGAATTGAAATGCATAGTCTGACCTTAGTGGTGGGTTACTTAGTGAGTATTTTTATACTCACCATTTTCTTATGTTATGTTTTTCGGGTAAGGGAAAGGATGTACCAGCACATGACAAAAAGAATCTGTGATAGTGCCATGGGACCAAAAGTAGCTTCCGCTCACGGTTTGTTAAGCCAATCCATATTGTCTAAATTTCTTTTGGAACTTTTAGCATTTTTGTTATTTCAGGTTTCCAGGAATTTATGTTTTAACTATTTTGTAATAGGGGCACTCCGAAAAGAGGATTTGAATCTTGAACTGCTATTTCGTAAAAGTTAATTATTTAATAAAATTCGTTGTTATAAAAGCAATAATATATATATAGACTTTAATACTAGTCTATCAAAGTCTATCCCAGATAGACATTGATAGAACATTATCATTGTCTATCAGGGATACTAATACTACAACACGTATCAGATACTAGAAAAAGAGTGAAGGAATAACAATAACATATATATTAGTGATAGAAGCAATAACATATATATAGACTTCGATACTAGTCTATCAAAGTCTATACCAGATAAACATTGATAGAACGCTACCAATTCTATCATAAAGTTTAAGATTAACATTTTATACCTTTGTTTTCGGTTTATCTTTCTGGTTTTCAATTTTTAGTTTTTTTCATTTGCTTGATGATTCTCTAGGGACCATTTTTATTTTGATTTTGCTTACCATCTGGTTACAAAAATTAGGTTTAATAAGAACAAAAATTAGGTTTAATGACAACAATTAATGAGAAGAAAATATGAGAAGAATTGAGAAGAGAAGGGAAGAGTTATACCTTCAACCACGGCAGAATGGTAGAAGAAGAAGAAAGAAGAAGAAGAATAGGAAAAAGAAAAGGAAGAAGAAGTAGACAATAGAAGAGTATGAAGAAGAATAGGAAGAAGCAGAAGAAGAAGCAGACGATGGAAGAATAGGAAAAAGAAGAAGAATAAGAAGAAGGAGAAGAAGAAGACGGAGAAAAAGGACTTGAAGTACAGTTGCAGACGGAGAATAAGAAGAAGAAGAAGGAGAGGGGAAGGCAACAGAGGGAAAGTCGAATTTTAGTTCGTAAATTATGCTAGGAAAAGGCCGGGTCGCGGATCGTCAGGTCGCTGAAATAAAACCGTTTTGTCGATTATTTATGGGCCACCAGTCTTTCATGGGCTTTTAATTTGGGCATTTTTGGTAATTAAGTAGCCTTTAATTTTGTATTAAAAATCTGCTATAAGTTGTAAATAATTTGCCTAATTTTTCTATATTTAAAAAGTCCCTACATATAATGTTCAAAATAAATATTTTCGACCTTATCTACGATTTAATTTCATATAAAAAAGGGAAATTACTATAATAAAATAGAAATTAAATTAAAAGTGGAACAAAGTTGCAAGGGTCGGGGCTCAAATCCAAGCATGGAGAGCTAATAGACAAACAGCGTGATCGCCGGACAAACACGTGCATTTTAATACAATGAAGTCTCAATTTTAATCAAATATGTCACTTTTTTAAAAACGAAACTGTTTTTAAATACGATTTTTTTTTTTTTTTTTTTTTTGGATTTCTTAATATCACCAGAAAAAGTTTTTGGAATTGAAAAACAGAATTGAGAACAAACATACCCATTTTTTAAAAACTAAAATCTAAAAACCAATGGGTTATCAGCCAACCTTAAATATAAATCGTGTTGATAAAGGAGACGATTTATGATAGGTTCCACACATACTATACTACATTCTCAAGGCAGTTCTTTACACCAAAAACACCATTATTTTTTCCCCTTTTTAGCTGGTGTAAATATTTCAACACGAAAACAACCTAAACATGAAAAACATTACTTTTTTTTATTCTTTTATGAGAGAACATTCTACATTTTTACTACATTTATAGTCAGCCTTATTTACGTTAAATCTTGTAATACATATATTTTCTTAACCTAAATTTACCATAACATTCCTAAATGAAGTATTATCAATTTAGATGCTTAGTTTGAGATTTTTATAGCTTTCAAAACAATTGTTGGCAATAGTATTTTGAAAAAAATCAACTCACATGTAAAAATAGTGTTTTGTAATTTCTATTTTACATTTGAAAAAATATGTTATGATGTTTGACAAATTAATACTAAATTGTTGTAAATTAACTCCAATGACTAAAATTTACATCTTATTTCACATATTTTATATCAAATTTACGAGAGGATAACTATTTTAGAAATGTATGCTTTAAATTGAAAATAAATTTTGCTCAAAAAAGAAATGAAAAACATCAATAACATTATTGTTTTTTAAATTTTTTGAGCAAAAGTTATGAAAATGACTTTATTTCTATGTAAATTATTTGATGAAAGTTATTAAAATATTGAATCAATCCAAACGTCATAGATATTTATTCATTGTGAGAAAAAAAAAATCGAAAAGCTAGCGTGATGTTGATTTTGGAAGTAAAAGCAATTTGAGAAGTAATTTTAAATAAATTAATAAACAATCAAGGACTTATGAAATAATCTCGGAACACGTCTTCACCATATCATCAAAAAAGAAACAAAAAAAGACAACCTTTTTAAGAAGGAGAAGATCAAAGAAAAATAAATTAAATAAATAAATAAAAACAAGGAAAAAGGAAACCATAATTAGATTACATTACACCCATGAGCTTGAAAAAGGAAGAGGAAGAAAAAAAAAACAAAAAAGCATATCACAACAAAGGAATATAGGAGGAAAAAGGAAATTCAATACTATAATTTTTTTGTTTTTCTTGGGGAAGAAATATATAACAGAGGGTTGAATTGTGAAGGTGAAATAGGTTTAGTTCATAGAGATTTGGTCTTGAAACGGTAGAGGAGTTTCTTCTTCTTGGAGGTGGGATTGTCTACGGAGAGGACCACCTTACCAGGCTCAGAGATTTTGAAGGTGTTTGAAAGAACAGGATGATCTTGAGACGAGGAAGCAATTTTTCTAGCTTTGTCAATTATGACAGTGTAGCTTCCTTCTCCGCTAGGCACAAACTCCGCGCCATAGCTCACATCCCATCCCACCACTCTAACCTCCCATGTCACCGCGCATGCCTACACATCCACATCAATTTCAGTCTCGGCTCCTAAAAGTTTACAATGTACCTAACCATCCTCTAAATTTCAATGAAATGCATATACTTCAAAACTAAGTTTGCGTGGACAAACATAACATAGAAATTTAGAAGGGAAGGTAAAGTTTATAAGGTTAATTTTTTAAAAATGAATAGTTGCCAAGCTACCTTTCATAACCCACTAAACAACTGTGTATACTAGAAATATTTCAAGCAACAGTATACAAAGTAAAGAAATTAAAGCTCTTACTTTCATGACCATTGGTTTTTTTGTTTCTTTGACTTGTTTAGTTATGGGATTTGACTGACTATAAAACCAAAATCCAAGAAACAGGCAAAAGAAATTGAAAGTTGGAAGTTAAAAAAAAATGGTAAAATTGAAGGAGAAGGCCCCTGTTATTCCCACTTTGGATTATTAGTTTTGTATTTACAAGAAACATGAAAGAGACAGAGTCAAAAACAGAAGAGAAGAGGAACAGAGAATTTCAAAGTTGCTTTAAAATAAAGAAACAGAGACTGAGAGACAGACACAAGACAGAGAGACAGATATCATGGGTCATTTTGGTTCTGTCATGTCCAGAGAATCCAATGAAAAATGCACATCTTTCAACACAAACATTTTCAAACACCAAACTTCTTTGGTTTTCCTTTTCTTTATTTCCTTCTTTCTTTTTTTTTTTTTTTTTTTTTTTTTTTTTTTTTT